>JAPMOR010019417.1:13061-51970 GCA_026543865.1 Argiope aurantia | reverse complement strand
TGACAACAGCATAGTTCACCTCCATAATAGCTGCTTAAATGTGCTGAATCTGGTTAAACTGTGCAACAATTTAATATATAAAATATTACTATTTGCAAGAGTCTTCTCCATAGGGTTCCTCTTCCAAAAATTTCATGAAATGTCTTTTAATGCTAATAAATTACAGTGAAAGATTTATGCAGCATTTTATATTATCAACATTCAATGATATCTTACACTAGAATATATCATACATAAAATTAATCAATGAATGATGCATTGGATTTTTTGCCAAACAGATAATGAAATTCATGGAGATTATGATAATGAACTCTGGTAGAAATAATGAATTTATTTTAAAATGAGGATTATTTGCATTTGAGAAAAAAAGTTAGTTGAGTTTAATTTTATTAATGTTCCGCTTAGATACAACACAATAATTTTTTTTTTGTAATGTTACATAATTTTGAACATTGGACAGATTCCGAGGGGGATACCTGCTCTGATGATCCTCTCTCTCTAAACTTCTGTATCACAACAGAGGCTGGGAGTTCGACCACGGTGCCACATTTAGCATTTACCAGGTCAGATAAGGTCTTCAGTGATTTGAGGATTCAAATTAGGAGCCCTTCGACCAAGAAATTGAGCTATTACCATTAGGGAACCATGACATTCCTTTTATTTCAGTACCGTCACCATCCCAGTAATTATGTCAATTGAAGTTTTGAAACTTTACAGAGAATGCATAAAAAAATTCTCCGTCATGGCCAAGCATTTTGAACTAGCAAAGAAAATGTTTTTCATATTTAAATAATTTTGAATAGAGGAAACAACTGCCTACCAAACATATACACGGAAGGTGTTGCGTATATTCAACAAGTATGTACTTCAAATTCCACAAAACCTGCAAGAAACGGCTTAGAGGAAAGTAAATATTTTTCATGCACTAAAGCATCGATCTTAAATCAAAAAAGAACTTTCAAGCAAACAGAGTACAATTACTTCCAGTTTTAAAACAAGATAATAAATCGATTTATATGCTCTTCGCCATTGAGGTGTTGGAAATTAACAAATTCAAATGCTAAATTCTTATAATGATAAATTTTATAGTCAAATTAACCATTCATTTGCTTGGAAAAGTAAATGCACACGGTCAGAGAAAATGGGAATCCACAAGTATCATATCGTTGAAATTATCCACGATATTTCAAAATCAATTTGTATTGCTTTTTGATGCCCAGATGTGTCACTGATTATTCTTCTTACAGAGTGTTCAATTACATAAGAGGTTTACTAGACTAATATGCATGTTTGCCTTTTCTCAGTTTTGTAATTTGTATCCTAATGTTATTTGCTCCCAAAATAGTTATTTCCACATAAGAACAAAATTTGGTAAGTTCTCAGTTTTGGAACAGGATGATTTCAAGTTCTGTACCTGATTCCACAGAAAAACAGTCGTGTAAGCAGGCCTGGTGCACATTAAATCCGTCGAAACCAAACGTTTTTCTGCTGGTGTGGTACGGAAGCTTGCAGCAGGACTATCAGTTCAGGCGTTGTCCTTATCAGCTGACCGTGATTCAAAATTATAAGGTAAGCCCCACAATAGCCCTAGCGTTGCTTTAAAGCGGCATATTAATATAACTAAACTAAACTAAACTAAACTGATCTATACGTTGACTCATTTCGTTTTCATAGCTATGTATTACTGTATATTTTATTCTTTATTTATTCTTATGGTATTACATTAAAATGCAAGATTTCCCATTAGTTAGCATTGAGGAAACGATGGCATAGAATCCACATACAAATCACTCTTGTTCAGTATCAATGATAGTTGGCAGAATTCACAGAAATCATAGGTAGAAGTACTACAATAGATGCTGGCTTGAAATATGGTTGTGAGTTATAAATAAAGGAAACCTCGTTAATATTCGTGAAGAAATAAAATTCCACATAACCGGTGGACTTGAATTTTTTAAAAAGGGTGGTAATATCTAATATTTTTCTTAATTTTTGCTGAGATTTTTTTAGGTCCCGTTATAAAGCAACACATAAACTAATAATGAGACAATTGAGTTTACAGCTCCGTTATGGGATGAGCGTGATATCTGAACTGAGAATCCTCACTCTCCTCCTCTCCACTAACTTCTATGCCAAAGCAGTTTTGTCAGATCCAACTTGCACTAATACCGGAAGCACGAAGGATATTAATGGTATATGGCACAAACAAGCCTAGAACCTTCTGTCGCATAACCGAGACCTTACCTCTAGGCCATCGATGTCTTCTATTGTTCAATAACCAAAATTGTACACAATATTTGAACATTTGACATTCTACTGCAGCAGTTACTTTCTCATTCTTAATTTTAAAACATATATAGAATTTTTAATGAAAACCTTGCAATTAAACATTTTTAATATATGCATTTAAGAATCTTTAAATATTTGCAGAATATTAATAACCGTTTTTAGGAAATCAATATATATTTTTTGTGAGAACAAATATTATTGCTTACGGTCTTTGCAAATAATTGTGAACAAAACTAAGTAGAATATTATATAAGAAAATGGTACTTTCAATCTATTGAAATTGCATATTCAGAAAATTTCTAAGGTTAAGAAATTTCTTTTAACGCCTAAAGTTTCGTTGAATTCCTTTGCAACACTGTAGACAATAAATATTTTATATAAATTCTTAAACCTACTTGTAATCAATCTGCTGAATAATAAAGAGATTATGTCTATTATAATGTGCATTTTATTAAGTTATATATTTAATAATTATGTTTTATTTTAATTAATTACTATGTTTGCTTAAATGTGATCCCTCAACTTAAATATAAATGAATGGGAAAGTAAATATTAAATTTAAAAAAAAAACTTTTCATAATTTAAAAGTTTTTTTCAAATAAACACACTCAGTTTATTAATAATTAATTATTAATTATTAAGAATTAGGATAATTTGAATTATAATACAAGAAATTTACGAAAGACTACATTTAAAGCTTTGTCGAGAGATAAATATATAAGTGTTTTATCTATAGTTTTATCTTTGAAAAGTCTTAAGAAAACCATTTAATTTATTTTTATGTTTATTAAATTATCCATTTTTTTTTCTTTTAAAATATTATTTTTAAATAGGTTTCTTTGCTAGCAAAATCGTATTAGACTTTTCACCATAAACTTGTTATACACAAACAAAGTTCATTGCTTTATTTTACTATGCTTATTTTGTATATTCATTCCAAAATTTAAAATCGCTTTATATCATAATATATATGCAGATGATACTTACATTAACAGTTTTTACACATATCATTTATATCTATACATATTTCGCTGAAATTTACTTTCTGCAACCCCATCCCGATGGTGTGACGTGGTATGAAGAGAGTGGTGCGATCTTAGGCGTCGTCCTCATCATCTGACCGCGGTTCAAAATTAAGAGGTCCGTTCCAAACTAGTCCTAGTGTTGCTTTAAAAAAACGGGGCGTTAATATAACAAAACTCAGCATCCCCATTAGCAAAAGCTATTGTACAATATCTTTAAGAGAATGCTCGATTTTCTGAATGCCTAGCAAGATCGTGAAGATATCTCAATAATGATGTTGCCATTTTATACTAATAGTGTGGTTATTTTTGAGCACTTCCAACTGACTGAAATAATAGGTAAAGATTCTGGATACATTTCGGTCTTTGTCCTCTACTTAGAAACAAATTTTTGAACTGAAAATATTTAAATTATAACTTAAATTCAAATTAAGGAATTAGAGCAAAATTAATATTTTCATCTGCCTTATCATCATCAGTAGAAATTTGAATGTAAAATATCTTCTAAAATCATGTAAAAATAAAATTAACGATTAATTTTCTTAATTAAATATTTGCTGCTTATTTAGAAACACTTGTTGCTTAATCATAGCCAGCATATTTAAAAGCTCACTGAGATAATTTCGGCAAAGGTTGGCTTCAGTTCTAAGTTGTAACATCTCTTCCAAATTAAAACACACACACACACACACACTTACACATCGTTAGATAAAATATGCAATTCAGAGTCATATGTCATATTGGCATACATATAATAATTATATTTGCAGAAATTAATTTGAATATTTTGAAAATATATTTCGCATTAGATATTTTTGTGTTGATCTTTAATCCGGAATGAAAAAATTCTCCAACACCGTTATGGTTCTACATATGCATGAACACAAATATTTATATATATATTACTTTACATTATGATAAATTCATTTAGCAAACAAACATCCTCAAAATTGTGCTATACTAATGAATAAAATTAATGTAGATAAATTTGCCTACTGTCAATCGTTCAAGCTGTAATAGAAGTTGTAAGCATATATAATACTGAGCTCATGGAAGAAAATATCACAGAATATTCTTTGATTCTTTGTCATGTGTACTTTACAATTAATTTTAGGGGATTTAACATTATTTGTTCAATCCTTTCTGATAAATAGAATGAAATTTGTAATAATCAGTCTTAAAAATGGAATTGTAAGCATATATACGACTGATGTTATGGAAAAAAATATCACAGAATATTCTTTGGCATGTGTACTTTACAATTAATTTTAGGAGATTTAAAATTATTGGTTAAATTCATTCTGATAAAAAGATTCGAATGTTTAATAATTGACATTAAAATTGCAATAATACTGTGTTTTTAAATATATTTTGCATTTATTAGGTAGGCTAAATAGATGCAAGAAAAAAAATGGAATGTTAAAAGAATATCTTTAAGAATTTTAGAAATGCTATATCAATCTTTTTTTTCATAAATTTTTTCTGAATAAGAATTTAATAACAAACATTCAGCACGAGATATCATTTGGAAAATATAATTTTTATATGTTTCGAATCCTTGTTTCAAAATTCTTTAATTCTTAGGAAATAGCGTTTTTATCGCTATTGGATTTTACTACGATCAAATGATAGAATTGATGTTTTTATCAGCTACATTTATAGCTCAATTCATTGTCAAATATCCAATTATCTTTTTAAAAATATTTTTAAATTCGTTGTACCGGAATTAATTTGTTAACAAATGACAAATGAGTTTTTTTTTATCAGTTTAAATGGAAATTGAAACTTTTATTTTCGATATATTATGCAGTCCTAATTTGAAGTATGCTATATAAATATCAGCTATCTATAAAAGTATAAATTAATTGGGGTTTTCACTGTTTTAAATGCAAATTAATTTAAAAAAAATTCTTTTCCAATAATTTTATGTATTTTTTTATTTGAAATAATACTATCAAAATCAAATATATTTATTTTATTACCTCATTGAAATATGATTATCAATTATGAAACCAAGTATATTAGTTTTTATTTTATTGAATGTTAATTTTTAAATTGCAAAGAAAATGCCTCAACTTTTATTTTAAAAAGTCCTTCACAATTCTTTCAAATTGTCCGAATTGTTACTCTTTTAATTACATTATTTCAAGCGTCAGTGACTGTAAGTGTGTTTTTTTAAATCAGATCCTCTTTAACAAAATTAAATTCATTAGAAATTTGTAAAACATGCACGTTCCTTGTCAACGCTGCCCTTTCTCAAATTTCTGTCTAAAGATTCATTAATTTTTCTCTAACAACTTGAAATAAAATAAAATTTTAAGAACAATATCTCTAATTACTTATGGTGCCATGCTTTTTAGTAAAAATCTGCTCAAACATCCCGTACCAGTAATTGGAGTCAAGCACGAGCTACTTCTTAATTTTTCAACATATTTTTTTTTCTCATTTAATTTACTAAAATTTCCCTAGTGGTTTGTATTGCTCATTAAAAAAGAGCCAAACTCATGTGAGACGTGGTTTCTAATTTTGCCGTAGAAACATCATTAAAAATCAGAATCATCTCTAATTAAAACTAACATCGATGAAAATGACGACAGTATGAGAATGATTAAAAATTTTTCCTGCTTTTTTTACGTCACATAATACTCAAGTGAGCAGCATCATAAGATCATCTTCATTACAGCTAACAACCGATAAAACTTGGGACTATAGGATTATTTTTTTCCGAGAAAAATTCATTCCCATTTATTAATTAAAAGATGTCTCATGGGAACTCTTCTCAGTTTCCAAGTTGAGGCTTCTAATATGAAGAGATTTTTTTCTCTAATTTTTAAGGATTATTTTTGCGCAGTATTGCGCGTCGGTGAAAGTACTTATCACATTTTTCAGCATTTACATAGCTGGAATATGATTAAAAAATTACTAAGTGCTTATAAAAAGAGCACAGAAAAAATGTTTTCGAAATATCAGCTATTTAATCGAATATGCATATACGATTTAAGCTAAAAATAACCATGGTATTTTTTTTTCATTAAAGATCATAGCGGAAATTTCGATACCGTGAAACTAATTTATGAATATTTTTTTAGATTTTTCTAATCTTGTATTTAGTTTATCTTTATGTTGTAAAGAAAAATTAAAAGATCAATATCAGCCTTTTGCTTAGAGGATTGTTTAGACCGTTTCTAATATTTTAAGAAGGAAATTTAGGCTTTATTATTATATATATTTCCCAGCCTTCGGTCATTGGCATCAGTTATATACACTGGTGAGCAAAACATAAGCAACAGGTATGTTTTTTGCCATAACTTCACGAGAAATCATCTGAGAGAAAGGAAATTCAGAAATGAGATACAGCATTTTGTTCTGAAAGAATGACGAAAGCATAGTTGCGCAGAAATGAATACAATGCATATAGTATGGAATCAAACTAAAAAAGGCTTTATTGAACTCATAGTACTGTTACACATGATTGTCTGTCCAAGAGGAAGAACAGCAAGCAGATGTTCCTTAGTATGGGATATGCCCTCCCCTTACTGCAATGGTTGCTTCGCACCGTCTCCCCATACTCAGCACCAGATTGTCCAACAGTTCCTGAAGAAAGAGTGCTCATTCCTCAATCAGAATCTGTTTAAGTTGTCGGGTGTTCACAGAAGGCTGTAATCGTGCCGCAAGGCGTCTCTCCAAAGCATCCCACACATGTTCTATCGGATTTAAATCAGGGGAGCACGCCGGCCAATCCATTCGAGTGATATATTCACTTTCCAGGAGCTCCTCAACATCATGAGTCCTGTATGGCCGTGTATTGTCATCCATAAAAACGAAGTCTGATCCAATGGCACCTCGGAACAGACGCGATTCCCAAGGCCAAACGATTCCCAACGCCAGTTGATTTGGGGAGAGGTCGGGACCAGTAACATCGCGTTTCATTCCAGTAACATCGCGGAAAGAGACAGTTTCGGTGGTCCTCTAATTGTCGTCTGGGGAGGCATTATGATGAACGGGCAGACTGAGCTTCACATTTTCGACAGAGGTTCTGTAACTGGAGATCGCTATTGTCAGGAGAGGATCCTTCCCCATGTGCGTCTGTTACGAGGTGCCATTGGATCAGACTTCGTTTTTATGGATGACAATGCACGGCCACACAGGACTCATGCTGTTGAGGAGCTCCTGGAAAGTGAAGATATCACTCGAATGGATTGGCCGGCGTGCTCCCCTGATTTAAATCCGATAGAACTTGTGTGGGATGCTTTGGAGAGACGCCTTGCGGCACGATTACAGCCTTCTGGTAACACCCGACAACTTAAACAGATGCTGATTGAGGAATGGGCACTCTTACTTCAAGAACTGTTGGACAATCTGGTGCTGAGTATGGGGAGACGGTGCGAAGCAACCATTGCAGTAAGGGGAGGGCATATCCCATACTAAGGAACATCTGCTTGCTGTTCTTCCTCTTGGACAGACAATCATGTGTAACGATATTATGAGTTCAATAAAGCCTTTTTTTTGTTTGATTCCATACTGTATGCATTGCATTCATTTCTGCGCAACTATGCTTTCGTCATTCTTTCAGAACAAAATGCTGTATCTCATTTCTGAATTCCTTGTCTCTCAGATGATTTCTCGTGAAGTTATGGCAAAAAACATACCTGTTGTTTAAGTTTTGCACACCAGTGTATTATATATTAGATGTTTATATAGATGTCTATATTACTCTTATAACTTTAAACGAGCAATTCTTGTATATATATAAATTTTTTTCGTGTATGTCGAAAACGACTTTGGCATTTTTGAAAAAAAAAATATTATATTTAGATAAGGTATTGCTTTTTGTTTATCTATATAGTTGTTTTTCTTGAAAGGATGCGACTTTACACAAAAAAATTATAACTTATTCTTAGAATAAGTATATTCATCTTCTGCTTCGAAAAGTGGGCAGTGTAGTATAGTGGTCATAACAACATGAATTGTGAATTCGTGGCGGGTCCTACGTTCGAGATGCGCTTTTTGCTTCTTTTTTACTTACGTTTTTATATTTAATATTTTTTTTTTGCTTTTTAAGTTTATCTATATAGGTGTTTTTTCCTGAAGAAACGTGATTTTAAGAAAAAAAGAAAGAACATTTTTAATAACTAACTATTAGAGCTTTCTATCTCTTCTCTCATGCTGACAATAGCGCCATCTCGTACTCCATTTCACCATGATAAAACTGAGCGTTCATTTCGAAAAGATAAGTAATGATAAATTAATTTTAAAGTGAATACTGTTGTTTCGATTGTACAGATTGTTTCGAATAATATATTAAATTAAGGGCATTCGTGTTTTTTTTTTATTTGAATGACTAGTTTATATGTAGGTAAGATTGAAAAATATTCACAAGTAATCCGTATGTAAGTCGTATATAAATATTTTCTCCGAAAAAAAGCAACAACTCAACTTTAAAAAAAAGAAGGAAAAAAAAATGCTTAGCGAAGCTCGGTTTTCCAGATATTTTTATAAACCTGCATTAAAATATTTTCTGTACATTTTATCCTATTTGTAAATTACACTTTATGATGGCAATTCATGTAACATAAAATGAGGGGTTACATATTTTAGAAGAAAGAACAACACAAAATTTCACTCAAAGAATGAAAGCTTACTGAGGTCAAAAAATTATATGGCGCTTAAATCGTAAATGCATAATCGGCTGTTATATGATTCGAGCTTCATATGTTTTTTTCAGATATTCACTCATCAGATGGCTGGAAAAAAAAACGACTGTTTAAAAGGCGATTAATGAGATTAATGAGGCGATTAATAATCTCATTCCAAAATGAGAGTCAGAATATTCTCGGAAGGTTTTCTTACATTTTTTGACCCTTTCAATCTTTGCCCAATCGATGAACTGGTTTTATGTGTTTATATTTCTAATGCTCTTGTTAATGTCCCATCTCATTCTACAGGAAGTGAGTACTCAATCTACAGCAAGGTATGATGGACTGTGTGCTCATTTTCATTTGAATGGAATGTTTTTTTAACAACACCATTTTATTTACTAAAAATAAAATATAAATGATATCGCTCTATTTTCCATCTCAGAGTTTCCCCAACTTTAAATCCATCTGCTTTCTTCAAAGTAAATAGGGCATTTGTAGTCATGATTATCGGAGTTTAGTATACCAAATCCCATTAACAAGATAGCTATTATAATAGGATCATCCCAATGATTACAAAAATCAAAACACAGTTCCAAAATTCCATTTTAAGCAACTTCTTTAAGTATTTTGCAAATGTAAAATTTATCATCATAAATGAGGGCCCATGCTAAATAGTGTTCTTTATTAAATTTACGATTTTATTTTTTCTGTATTAAAAAAATTATAAGTGCTTTTGAATATTATATTATTACTCTTAGTTATAGAATAATTATAATTAAGAGTTAAATTGTCAAGATAATATTATGATGAAGTCAAAATTCAGTTGTAAAATTTCTTGTACACAGAAGAATTTGCATTCTTCAGTAACAAATGAAAAGGGAAACTCATTTCCTCATTCCTCATTTCTCTGAGTTTATTTTTACATTGCTCGTGGAATTTATAAAAAAAAATGTCTAAACAAGAAACTGAGTAGGGAAAACTGGTATGATAAGTGTGATGATGTTACGATTACACATGCAACTTCCAAACATTTGTAAAAGTTGATAGTAATGAATATTTTTAGTCTTTTAATAATTCTCTCTGATTAAAATTGATCAATATATTGGTCTATACTATACATTCTGAGAAACTGTCTACTTATGAGCTACAAGTAATGTAATTGTTCGTTTAGATACTTGAGAGGGAGAGAGAGACTGAAAAACAAAATTTTTAAACTAACATAAATATGAAAACGTAATCGTTATCAGGCAGAAAATTTTATTTACCATTTTATTTTAGTTGAATCGTCACTACAGTTTTTAAATTATTTGTATGCTGCATTGCTGTATTCAATCCATTTGTGTGATCGGTTACCAATTGCTTTTAATAGAAGACGTTTTTTCTGCATCTAATAAAATATCGGCAATTTTCATACATTCTTTTGAATGAGCTTAATTGATTTTGTGTAAAACCGAAATCATGATTTTATTTAAGATACTTAAATGATACAAATGATATTCAGCACACAAATAGAGGTTATCTGCTTTTTCAACCTAGGCTTTTTTTTATATGCAATAAGTATTCAGTCGAAGAGTATCTTTATTATTCCATCACGAATCTTATTAATTCTTCCTTCTTCCAAAAGAAAATCAATCAGCATCCTTATTATGAAATTCGTTCATTTTATCACCAGCATGAAATTTTGCTAATCATTCTTTGTTACAAAGTCCTTATCTAGCATCATTACCATAAAAATGTAAAACTTGTCAAAACTTCATTGGTTTAATTTTTATGAAATTGAAACAATAAAATATAATAAAAATATACATTTTTGCCTTCCATTTTTTTTTTCTAAAATAAATAAAACTGTGAATTGTGAAATGACAAAATATTGTTATAGGTATGAATTGATCTACACTACAGTGTATACTTCAAAGAGAGAGCACTATCCATTTGAAAAATGATCTAGGATATTTTGAGAAATTTTGAAATTTATGTAATAATTCATCATTTTGCCCTTTATTTACCGACGGTACTTTAAAATACCGTTTATATCCGGCTAATATCTGCACAGTATGACATTATTTCATATGAGTATTTGAAAAAATACGAAGAACGTATTTCTAATATAAAGCAGTGTATCCCAACTAAAAAAAAAGCATTAAAAATCTTTAATTATTAATTTAATTAAATTATTTTAATCAATTATTTTTTTTCTTGCTGGGTTTATTCTATTAACTTAACTAATGGTTTTAAAATTAATTTGAAAAATAGATTTTGAAATAATTTGGAAAATAAAGAGTTAAATGTTAATTCAAAGCTTTCATGACTTCTGTGCATCAAATATAAATAAATTTTTAACTAAAAATATTTATGAAAATGTATAAACAAACTAGCAGAAATTAGTTTTCATATTAAAACATCCAAAAAGAAGTTACAATTACTTTTAAAACATCTTTTGTCCTAGAAATGACTTTGTTCTAAGATATAATTATATCCTCATATTTCAAGTTTACATTTAAATTCTTAAATTAGAAAAATCGTTATTTAGAGATTCAAAATATATTAATGACAGAAACGAAAAAAAAAAGACTTATAATTGTGCATTTTTCAGAAATCGCATTATTTCTAAAATAAATGCTTTTCAGTAATTCTAAATTAAGCATATAAAAAATGTGCATTTATAATTAATTGTTTTTATTAGCAAATTAATATGGTACTTTACTGATTTAGAAATTAATTTGATTCTAAATCATTTGATAAATTTAAATGCACTTTTTTTCCTAAAATTTGCCATAAAAATACACTAAAGGCCTCTGTTAGCATTATTGTTTCTTATTTTATAATAAATAAAAATAAAAAATAAAACCAAACAGAAACATCAGTAATACTGGCAAATTTTCAGGAATGTAACAATCAAGATAGTTACAAAAATATCAAGAAACTTCTCAGCAAAAACAGATAGAAAATAAATCTATGAACTCCAACAGACTTCAAAGCAGCGGATGAGTTGACCTTTCAGACTGCAGAGTGTATGTGTACCCAGCGTGATTTAATTAAGAGACAAACGAGTTTTTGCTAGAAGAACTGTAGAAGAATTCTGCTTTTACCATTCTTCCGGAGATAAATCACTTTCTTATCTCAAGCTAACGAGGTTTCACCGAAATACCTGAAAAATGTAAATTGACAAAATAATAAAAAAATAAAATATATCAAGATTTTTAAATTCTTAGACTAAAAATATCTTCTTAATCTAATCAGCTTCTCGGGGTTTTCGTAATTTAATTTAAAAATTAATTATCTTTTTTAAAAAAATCTCTTTATTAGTTTTTTTTCTATTAAAATTATACAAACATGACTTTTCCCCAAATTATGTCACGTCTTTGATATTTTACTCTAAGATAAGGGAAATCGTATTATATATTCTCTTTAATCAGATTCATTTTTTTGAAAAAAATATATCCGAGATATAGAATTGAAGAATAAATAAGTAAGAATTTTCTTGATATTCAGAGAATATAATCTGGGTTTTATCACTCTAAATATATTACCTTAATCATCTGAAACATTTAGTCCGTATTATATATGGTTTTAAAAGGGATTTTAATAAGCAAATCTTAAGAACTGAAAAAAAAGAGAACAATAAAATAAAATTATATATGTTTATATTTTCAGTTTACAAGGAGCTTTTATTTTTAGTAAAGAGTTTTAAATATTTTTTATGAGAAATAATAGATTGAAGTTTTGAAATATAATTATTCTGATTCAAGATTTAGAAAAAAGTTTTTGAAATGGAATATCCTTTATAATTTTAAAAGGTTCAATTTATTCGCAATATGAATTTTTATGCGATTCTAACAGAAAAGAAAATTTATGTAGAAGAAATCAATGAAATATTAATACAATATTCAATACTAATATTTAGATATTTGAAAGTACACATATTTGAAGATGAGACAAAAAGAATTGTAATGAATAAAAATAGAGATTAAATAGTATTCTTTTTTCTGTTTATTGTGGTTGAACATAAGATAAAGATGCTTTATAAGAAGTGCCATACAAAACCTCAACTTTAATCTCGGAAAAATATTTAATTTTTAAAGCATAAGAGATACGCATATAAATTCAATATGGTAAATGCTTTTAATGAGGTAAATAATTGCATTTTATATTGTTTGAATCAATAAATATAAATCTAAAAATTTACGAAATGTAAATTTTTATATAATCAATTGCTTTTGTAAGTCGTCTTTGGTAGAATAATATTGTTACACTAACACATGTAGTAACAAAGATTAAAATATTTTCTAAACTGACCATGTTATAAATATTAGAAGTAAATGGAGTTTATATGCAAATTTATTTGAAGGAAAGAAAATCGCAATCTTTAGAAAAATTGTATTATGATATTAAAATTGCATCATTATTATTTAAAATACGAATATAATGAATGATTTTATAAACTTAAAACAATAACTATCTTAAAGATTGCATGAAATGACTTCTGCTAAAATACAAAAATGCCATCCTGATATAAATACTTCTGAGTATTATGCAAAGTTATTAGTTTAAAAAATAAAAAAAAATAATTCACATTTAGAATTAAAACTCATAATGAAAAGGATTGAAACAGTTCAACACAAAATAGATACTTTTTAAAATACAAATATACTGAATGCTTTTATAAATTTAAAATAAAATCTTAAAACTTGCATGAAACGACTTCTTCTAAAATACTAAAAAGCACTCTTGGAATAAATACTTCAGGATATCATGCAACAGTATTAGTATAAAAAGTTAAAAATAATCACAATTAGTATTAAAAATCATAATAAAAATAACTAAAATATTTCGAACAAAATTAGATATTATTTAAAATACGAATATAATGAATTCTTTTTTAACCTTTAAATACAATAACTATCTTAAAATGTGCATGAAATGATTTCTTCTAAAGTACCAAAATGCCGTCTTGAAAAATAAACTTCTGGCTTATCAGGCAGCATTAATAGTATAAAAAATAATTCACATTTGCAAAAAAAAATCATAATGAAAAAAACTAAAATTTGTCATCAAAATTTGATTTTTATTTAAAATATGAATATAATGAATGATTTTAGATGCTTAAAATAAAATAATTGTCTTAAAGATTGCATGAAATGACTTATTCTAAAATACCAAAATGCACTTTTGAAATAAAGAATTCTGAATATCATGCAATATTGTAAGTATAAAAAATAATTAACATTCAGAATTAAAAATCATAATGAAAATGATTAAAACAGTTCAACGCAAAATTATATATTATTTAAAAATCAAATAGAATGAACAATTTTATAAACTTAAAATAAAATAACTATATTAAAGCTTGCATGAAATGACTTCTGAGGAAATACAAAAACGCACTCTTGAAATAAATATTTCTAGCATATCTTGCAATATTGTTAGTGTAGCACAGATTTCTTTGCCATAATAATACGTTTATCAAATCTTCAGTATTTCAGAATTCTTTATAGTAAAGTTTATTTTTTGAATAATCTAAAGCAAAATATTTATATCTCTATAACCGCATACAAAAGACGCCGTATCCAATAAGAATATTTAAAAATATATTCCTATGAAAAATACGTAGTTAAAAAGAAGCATTATAAGATTTGGACTCCTATAATGCTGAAATCATATTTTTGACGAATACTATAGAGAAACAGACTTCTCCAAAGAAAGCAGATAATGGTTTGTATCAAAAATATTTATATCAAACAGATTTTAAAGTATTATTTAAAAATAATGAAAACTAAATTATTAAATTACCTTTCTATATACCGTGGCAACTATTCACAGAGAAATATAGTTTTGTTTACTTGATTGAACCTTGCGAAATATTCACAGATGATTATTGTTTATATATAATTTCAAAATAAATGAGCATTTTTTCAAGTGAAAAAATAAATACTTCTTGTTTCCTTTGTATTTGCAATATCTTTAATCTAAATTTTTATTGAAATATAATCATTATAAATTTTATTTTTATTTCTAACTTGACAAATACAGCTCTGTAGGATTTTCATCAAAATCTATATCTTCATTCTATTAAACTTAAGTTGATAAGTGCAGTTTTATTTCATTTAAATTCTGTATAAAACATAGTTTTAGCTTCTCTCGTTTGTTTTTCACAAAAAATAATGAAATTTATTAAACTGAAAGTTATCTGTTACAAAAATATTTATTGATAGCACTATATTTTTCATACTCATCCAATTAAATATAAAAAGGCATTAAAAATTTAGTCTAACGTTTATTTTAGAGTTTTAATGTTTCCACCTTTCTACTCCTTAAAGTAACCGCAAATCCTTTAAATTTGCATAGAATAAAATTGCATACATACTTACCTATAAAAAAATATAAACCATTTTTGTCTTCAAAATCCAATGCCATACTATTTCCTTATTATTCTTTTTTTTTCAAAACATGTATATGTTAGTGTTATGTTCTGAAAATAATTAAATAAAATGACTTAAAATAAGATATTGAATATAATCTAAGTAAATAATAATTTAACGTATTTTCAAAGTGTCAGGAATACATTCCTATTCCAAATAATCGTAATAATTATAGTGTATAAATGTTATACAACCTTTTCATTCCAACTTATGCCAAGTAATTGAAAAATTCTCACCTTCCAAATGTTTGCAACTACGCACATTTTCAATTTGTATACGGTCTGTTAAAAGCATTATTGAGGCTGCGGTATTTAGCTATCTGATGCGATGATGTTCAAAGTTAACTAAGTCAATTTAAATCGCAGCAGTATCAAAAAATATCAGTTAAAATGTTATTATGGAGGTTTTATTTTTCTTAATATGACATATAACAGGGGACGAAAACGTAATAGCGTAATTTTTTGAAAATTATATTTATTGACTCAGAATAACAAAAATATCATGTTTTAAGTCAATCATAGTAATTTTCAGTTGCAATTATGCTGCTTAGAAATTAGCTATTGTTAACCAAAGTGGTGTTAGCCATGATTGCATGCTCTCTTTGAGTTGAGGTTTCACGAATGAAAATGAACGAAATAGAAGATTTACGAATGAAAATATTTTGCTAATAAGATAATCAAAATATATGATTACGTTCCTGATGAATGTTTTGAAAAAAGAAATATAATATTATTATTTTTAATAAAAGTTTGTACATAAAATGATTGATAAAAAATTAATAAAACCAAAATATACCAGTTAAATGTCTAAAGTTTTTTTAATAGAAGATATTTGAGTTTTTTTAAATCTAAAAATAGAAAAGAGTGTGGGTGTGTATTCACCTATAATATTTACTATAAATATTTGTTATGCAACCTAAGTATTATTCCATTATTTATTACTTAATAAACAAACCAATAATGGTTGCAAATAGATAACGTTATTCGACGTTATTTATTTGCAACTCAAATTTAGAATTTTCGACGTAAATAATATTTAAGTTTCTATTAATCCTTCTTGTTTCTGCAAGATAGAACCATTTTTTGAAGATTACATTATTACGGTTTAAAAAGTTATCTTCGATAACACGAAACCCAGTTTCTAAAAAAAATGTGCACATATTTATGGTCAATATTGCATGAAATGTTATGGACATAAAGCCATCATATATGCATAAAATGGGAAAATGAATAGTGCTTTTGTATTTCATTCAAATTCATAATCTGACCATAGTTCTTAAGTTCATAATTCTTTCCACAAGGACTTCAGTGTAAGGAAACTAAATAAGGTTATATTAAAGCTTAAAAAGAAAACTAAGCATTATATGAATAGCTTTATAAATTAAAAATAAAAAAAATTGTATTAAATATAATCATATTTTTAACACAGTATTAATTAACTCTGTATTTCAAAATGTATTTTTGAATTAAAGAGCTTGACTAAATAATGAAATATTCAAGCACTGAAAAGAAAATATAAGCTCTGAGAACATAAACAGATTTTCTTTGATACTTAACTTCTGCACAAGTATTAATTTTCATCTTGTGTTAGATACCTTCCATTTAAAGATACCCAAACCAGAAGCATCTAATATAAACTAACCAGTAAAATTTCTTCATAAAAGCCAAAATGTTTTTTGAAATTAAAAAAAAAATCCTTTAATTCAATTATATTCTCAAAGGTAAGACTCCTGTTAAGTTTTCAAAGAGAAGTCATGCATAAGAAAATCCACAAAACTCAAAATTAAGATTGTGACCTTGATTGTGACGTGACCGGCGGAGAAGAGAGATTATGTGTACCCAATGAGATTGACTTAGAATCAAAGGATTGTATGAGGAGTGAAAAATCCCGCTCTTCATCAATCACGTGGGGGAGAAATCACTTTGTTATCTCAAATAGGTGGTGGGATGTATCAGGAGAATTCTCATGGATTTCTACTTCTGGCAGGATAATACGAAGAAACGAAGGTGACGCAGTGGCAATTGATTTTCCTGTGATGAGGAAATGGGAAAGGAGTGTTTCTTCTCTCTCTCTCATGAAGAAACTTAGTTATATAAACTATGTCATGAAGAATAAAAGTAATAATATAGTAATTTGGTGATAATGTAGCAATAAGTAGAAACGAAGGCAAGGCATGGCAATTGATTTCTCTGTGATGAAGAAATGGGATGGGAAGTGTTTCTTCTCTCTCTGATGAAGAAACAGTTATATAGTCTGTCATAGAGAATATAAATAATAATGTAGTAATTTGGCGATAATGTAGTAATAAGTAGAAACGATGACGAGGAAGCGGCAATTGATTTCTCTGCCGGGAAGATATGGAATGGGAAGTGTTTCTTCTCTCTTTCATGATGAAACTAAATTATATAAACTCTGTCATGAAGAAAATAGGTAATAATGCAGTAATTTGGAATAGGAAAAAGGATATTTTTAGATATTGATTTATTATATCAGGTGTTTATCATTAGTTTCCTGTGAAGAGGTTTAAGGAAGGTATGAATATATTTACATTGCAAATTAATTCACTGAAATACCTATTCAAAAATTTAAAATATATTTCATAAAATACGATGCATAATTTACCTAGATGTATTAATTACTAATTTTTTATAATTTGTGAAACATTTTTTTTTTCTCAATCAATGCCTTTGATGGACAAAACCCACTTTATACATATACAAAAAATAAAATATGCAAATAATCAAAGCATAAAATATTTTCCTGCAGGCCCACTCACAAAATATATCCTTTTAATTCCAGATGTCTAGATTGCTACTAATCTCCGTCATGGCAGGGCTTACATAACTAAGTTTCTCCCTGGGAGAGAGAGGAAACACTTTTCTTCCCATTTCCTCATCTCAGAGAAATCAATTGCCGCTGCGTCGCCTTCATTTCTTCTTATTATCCTGCCAGAAGTAAAAATCCACGAGGATTCTGCTGATACATCCCCCCACTTGAGATAACAAAGTGATTTCTCCCCGGGTGATTGATGAAGGGCGGATTTTTCTACTCCTCATACAATCCTTTGCTCCTTAATTCCGTGGCATTGAGTACACATACTCTCTCTTCTCTGAAGACTGAAAGGTCATCACAATCGTTATTTTCGGATGTGTAGATTTCCTTATGCATGACTTTTCGTCGAAAGCTTAGCGGAGGATCTGCCCTTGAGGAGGTAAATAAATCAGGTGTTTTTGAATTTGAAAGGATTGATGGTTTCTTTGAAGTTGTTTTAATAGCAGAATTTAATGTACTAGTTTCCATTAATATTGGGGGCATTTTTCTCTTTAAAAACTAAATTATAATTTGAAATAAAGTTTGTGAAATAGTAAAAAGTATTTATTTTCTTTTTCATTTTATATTTTGAGTTTGAATACAAATTTGAATGTTGAAGGGGCTTTGAACTACATATCTTCGATTTAATTTGAAATCCTCCATAGAAATTACACGCTGTTTCGAGGTATTTTATGATAACTTATATTTTTACTTATAAACGAGAGGCTTAACTTTTTAATTTTACATTTCTTTTAAGTGTTAAATATATTTCTCAAATGTCACATGCATTATAAGCCTACCTATGAAAGATTTCCTAACAATTCTAATCAGTTTAAATATATTTTTACTTTGTTTAACTATAGAAATTAAAAATACAATATGCTTAGAGACAATATACATAAAGTATATAGACATACATAAATATGCATAAAGACAGCATACATAGAGACAATATAAATACAGAAAATATACATGAAGACAACATACGTAGAGACAATATAAATAAAAAAATATATAAATAAATGCAAAAAGGTAATATATATATTAGCTTCTTACAGAATCCAATACGTAGACAAAATAAAATCGTTTCCCAATATATACACCATTTATAAATACAATCTTGAAAGGTCTTAAAAAATAAATAGACCTTCTGTTTTACGAAATGTACTGTAATGTATGACATCTCAACACTAACAAAATATTTTATGTAATTTAATACTAATACGGATCCATTGTTTCTATTTTCCATCAATAGTGAGAAAATATTTAGCCTAATCTTCTGTAATTAAAAAATAAAAACTAAAAACTACAATAATTCCAAACAGTTTCATTACTGTGTGCCAGTTCAAATTAAAAGCAAAAATTAAACACATTTATTTGAATACTAATTCTTCTTACTAATACTTCTTATTTTTTATAGAAGAGAATTATCTAAATAGAATATAAAATAAAAAAGACAATATTTGGTAAACTCACTTTGTTTCATGAAGTATGTATATCAGCTATTTTATCATTTATCATAGTTTAATGGTAATTCCTTGTTCTTCAATGAGCAATTTGTTTTTAAAAAATATATTAATTATTCAAAAATTTAACATATAAACAATAGCTGTACTAAATTATTTCTAGAAAGTTATAATAAATTAATTCTATGTTTGTTTTTTTCACATCAGTCTCATATCTATCTCATGTATGAAACTCATATCTTCTTAACTGGAAACCCCAGTGTCCTCTTCAAATGATCCCGTTTTTGTTCTCTGCAGAGTTCAATTTCTATACATTTAATTCTGACTATACACTTTGAATATAATATTGGCTAAAAAAGCTAAATAAACCATGCTTGATTGAAGAACTACAGAAAACAAAATTCTTATTATTCAAATTTATTTGTATTGTCAGCAAACAAAAAATAAATTAATCTAACTCATTAGAATGAAGTAATAAGATAAAATAATTAATTATATTTTCCCTTATATATATGTCACTAATTAAGCTTATTAAAAGACTCTTTCCCATATTCTTTCAGGTTTACTTCTTAATCCCTATTCCCTTTGGCTTTCCATGGAACTGAAAAGTTTTCTTAGGGGATCGGAAAAATGAAATATAAAATCTGCCTTGTTAGATTTTAATTATTTTGATCTGAATAAAATTACTCTGAAATGAATAACAGAAACTTGCAATCTTTACCGTTTGTAAAATTACGTTACGTACAACTGTTTTATTATATTCCTGAACCACTTAATGATTGCTTCGTTATACTTCTAAATCGCAATTGCATTATTTTTTTTTTACTTCTTGGTTTAAAAACAGAAATTAGTTTTATTTTTATTTATCTTTTTTATTTCTGCTACGTTTTCCTAATATAGTTTTCAGTTTTTATTAAACATCTTCTTGGTTTTGAGAAATATTTTACTTTTCAAAAAGGATAATTAATAATAAGGAGCAATTTCTATCTTTTGAAAAAATAATATTACCATGATAGACAATTTTAAACGTTTTAATTATGATGTCTTTAATTTTGATATATAGATAAATCTGAAAAAATATGCAAAAAAGTCTCGTTTGATATATATAAATAAAAAAACTATCCCCTTTTTATTTTATTGGAGATAGCTTATTTTCATGGTAAAATATCCTTGCAAAATATTTGAAATGCTTTACAATGCATCTCAAATTTCATAAGTTGAAAAAGTGACAAAGAACAATTTATTTTATCATTGAGTTCAATCATTAAAATTCTTTCATTCTTGTAAATAATTACTCCATCTATTTCACAGAATCATGAGGAATTATTGAATAATAATAAAATCTGAGACTTAAGAGAAGCAAAGCAAATAAAATATCACTCTAGGTTAAAAATGTAATAATATTATTTATTTAAGTAGTTATATTTTAAAAGACTTTAATATAAGAAATTAAAATGAAATATTTAAATATTCTATATAAAAGGAAAATTAATTTTATTTAATTAACATCAATTCTTTTAGGTAATATTTATTCATGAAAAGATGCGTGATAAATGTTGGAATTAGGAAGATAAATTCATTTATCATTCTATTCAGATTTCCAGGAAACACGCAAAGATAAATTCTTATGATTATTAATTAAAAATTTTCTGAAATTTGAATAATACGATTCATTTCCTTTCAAAATTATAATAAAAAAGATGACATCGAAAAAAATGCGGAAGGATATAAAATAATGATGAAAATTAAAATGCGTTAGCTGAAGTCTTAGAAAGATTAAACGAATCTTAAATCTTAACGAATGAAATAAAAATGAGAAAAATTATGCATTACATCTTTTTCAAAACAAAAGAATTTCTGGATATGATCCTTTCTATTTTTTTAAAAGAATCCTACATTAAATTCTTTAGAATTTGAAACATGTGTTATTTAATCAGTTTACCTCGAACTATTTGAATCGGAATGTAATTAGAACCTAATTTAGAAAGTTAATTATGTTACTTGGATTAAAAAATACCACAACTAAACCTTTCCAAAACTCGCTATAAAGTTTTTTTTTTTTAAATTCTAACGATACAGTTACTAGGAAACTTGAAACTTATCAACGAGATTAACTAAAATACATCATGTAAGCCACGAACTGAGAAATTCGTTAAACGGTAAAAATCTCAAGATTCTATCTGCACTCTACTTTTTTTCTGATTTTTTTTGTGTACGTTCGCGAAAGAGAACGAACTTGTGCAATTATCGTTTTAATTTCACTCTTTCTTTAACCGTGTTTGGAAAAAAATAAAGAAATCGACCCCTAGTTTTGAAAGAATCTTATTAGCTTAAATAATTAACGGACATTTTAAAGAGTTTCAGTATATCTTTCTCCCAGTAGAAAAAGATGTGCTCTTCTTTTAGAATCGTAGGCGTTACCTTCTTTTTCGTGGCCTACGGCTATAAGTAGGAATTCTCATAGCATCAAATTAAAGATTTTGTAATTCATTAAACTAAAACTTTCTTCTTTTCCGTCTTTAAATAATCGTGTTAAGATCCGCGTACTCTATGCTTCAATGAGCTCTTAAACTCTATATAAAAAAAAAGAAAAAAAAATCTCCTAAGAGATTTTTTTTGTATTAGGAGCTGAAAAAAATTTAGATAGAAAAATTTCTTTTTTTAAATTGAACCGAAGATACATGGTGCAGTTTGTTGCTAAATTAAGTATTTGAAGAAGAAAACTTCTATAAAGATCATTTATATATTAGTATTTATTTATTAAGATGCTCATTTTCAAAAAAAAAAATACTAAGCAATTTAATTTTTTATCAGAATATCAATGAGTAAAATAAATAAAATATTAAATTTTTACCGATTAATGTTTATAAAAAGATTAATTGTAATTGTTTTATTTCTTTTATTTTATTATTATTATTATTTTACATTTCTACTTTTCCGTTTTTATAACTTTTAGCGATAAAAAAATTCGTAGAGAAACTGAAAAAGTCTGTGTTTAGCTTTTCGCAAGGCATGGAAATCCTCTCTGAGCGCTTGCTTACATTTTGTGTGTTCTTCAAATCAATTACCGGCTTAGAAGTGGTTATTTTTATGTATCATTAATAATTGGAATTTCAGGTATTTTTCATTTTCAAAGGCTTGAAAATGCGCCTGTGATTGGACTGGCCCCTGTGCCAAAAATCACAGTTTTAGGCTCAATTTTAAGCTTTCATTTCATTCTTTATTTAAAAAAGTGTAGAAAGTGCTATTTATTCAATGGACCTAGTGCAATGGACCTAGTTGTAATCATGAGACTATAGGTGATGTTGGCTCCATGTGGACTAGTTTCACTTGACATAGACTAAGAATTCTTGTCAAATTAAGCCAATCATTGATTAGAATTGGTTGTGTTCAGCTTTTTAGAGAGAGACCATTTACAGTCATTCATAGTTAATGTAACCAGACCTTGATAATAATGTACTGCACCTTGTCACCAAGACTAAATCGTTAATGAATAATGAGGTTTTTTTGAAAAATCCCAATGAAACATTTGATCATTTGCGTCAACCAAATATTAATCTCTTGAAACATATAAGGTATAGGATCTACAAGCTTCTTCCTATGGCTTACTGAACCTTTGTCATATAAAGTAGCACCACTTGAAAAAGGATATTGAAAGAAAAAGGGAACCCTACAGAGTGTTATCCCGTGATTTTTTTTCTATTTAGTATTGTAAACTATATTCTGATGTAATCAAATAATATAAAGATTAAAAAGAATTTAAAGTATAATTTTTCTAAAAAGTTGGAATATTTGTCTAAAATTAGTGCTACTAGTATTAATACAATTTAGTATAAGAAAAAACAACTGTGTAGTAGGACCACATAAAGCGGCTATTATGTAAACAAAATATGAGTATCCTAAAATGTTGTATAAACAGCCAGAAGATGACAATACATAATAATAAATCAATACTATGTAGTACCGAAATACATACCCAGTATGCTTTTACGGGAAAGGGAAATGAACAATTGATTGTCTGTTTACAAGTTCGCATATTCTTTTCTAACAAAGAGCTGTTAAAGATATCTAAAATAGAATATTTGAAAAATTTTCAATTATTTAAAGTTTGAAAAATTCTTTTCCTGATAAATATATTTGTTTGTTCTCATGAGAAATTTCTCAATACATTCACTAAAGTTTTTAAAGGCGCCACAAAAGAAAACGGATGAAATTTACAGATTCCATCTGTGGAAATTATTTGTTTTCATTAGATACTAATATAAAATGCAAAAGTTGTTGGCATAATCTCTACCATGTCTCTACCAAGTCTACCATAAGTCTCTACCACAATCTCTACCATCGAAACCATGAATCTGATTAAGAACATTTTTGCATTTAATTCTACATTTTTAGACGTTTTCTATTTAATTCTTATATAACAAATGCTTAAAGAAATACTTATTCTTGAATATAATTACAATTACCACTCATTTGTGATTTGCTGAAATTCTGCCTTATTGAAATTGGGCAAATTACTTATCCAACTACTAATTTTTTTCAAGATCCCCGAAGTATTAATAATACATCCTAAAAATTCTACTGTACTTATTTGGCAGTTTCAATTAAAGACTCTGAAGTTAAAATGAAATTATATTTACGATCTGACAAATCGTCGCACCTAATGGTGTAGTAAGAAAATTATTTTTTTAAATATATGTCATTAAAGCTAAGATATATTTACAGATGATCTAAACAATGCATGTGTAGAATTTCTATCTTCTCTACAGACTATTACAGTTGCAACGTGATTATTATCCTCCACCATGTTTGCCTCATCTTAATCTCCTCTAATTACCTATTTCCTAGTAGTGATTTTCTTCTCAATACAATCATCCCATGGATGACTGATATACTAATGCCACCATGGATGACTGATATACAATGCCACTAAAGAAAACAAGAATAGTATCTCTACACATTATAGAAGCTGGTCACAAATATTTTCTTCGAATTGAAACAAAATGAAGGAAAACGCTTTGCTGTTTTTTTTTTTTGTTTTTTTTCACTGAGCATGTTTATTGCTGTAGTTTCCATCAAGACCATAATGATACGAATTGTATGATTATTTTTTCTTGTTTACAAATTTTATTTATTAGATATTTTAAACCACAAAGATATGCACTCTTGAAATTTTTGTTTTCAGTCATAAGCATTTTTTCTTCTGTTGTATCATTCGGACAATCTAATGCCAAAGGGTGTCTTGCGTCCGCAGAGGGTTAGCACATGTTATGTTGTAAGAAAGGCCTTTTCAGTATTAAAGGAAAATAAAACACATTTCATTTTTTAGAAAATATGTATATGAATACAGAAAACACAAAAACTCAAGCTGTGTTAACACTAAAGAATAAAAAACCTCCTTATTATTAATAGGTATTCTGTAAAACTTGTTTCCCCGTGTGCTTTGCCTGCTAGCGGATAAGAATACACATAATATTCAATCACTCTTCACAGGTTTTTGCGAAAAGGAAGAAGACATTTTCACTTAAAGTGGAAAAAAAAAATCTTTGTTTTCGAAATGATAATATTCGAAATAATTCGAAACGACAATATATAATATAATCACAACATAGTATATAATTATGAAATGCTTCTTCTATACTTATTATAAAGCTCATTGTGTGTTGACCCTATACAGGCCAGACCATTTGACCTACAGCAACCAAATTTGGCACATGTATACCTTGGAAATCGGGAATGTGCATATCGAAACGATGGTTTTAAATTAAAATTTTAATTAATTAAAAATTAAATAACATTTTGACGTTTTTTCGCGATAACTTTTGAAAATATTAAGGCACAAAAATGATTTTTGCATCATATTAAAGTACAAAAAATTATCATTTTAATGATACCAATGTTTTAATCTATAAATTAAATTTCTCTTTTTAATGAATTTTTAAATAAATATTTTAACCATATTTTTCAACAATTTATTTCCCATGAAATAAAAATAATTTAATCTGCACGAGCACTTTTCACATGTATGGGGAAAAATTAGCTTTTATCGACGTGTTGCCATCATCATATTTATATACTGTGAAATTGAAATATAATTGAACTGTTGCTGAGAATTAAATCTTCGAAAGTGTAATTTTCAGCACGTGTGTGTATGAAATGAAATAAATATGAATTAGGATATTTTTTGGAAAAGTAAATGCAAAGACACGTTTTCTATAAACATTTCAAATACCAACATTTCTAATTCAATGAAACAGTTTTATTTAAAGACAATATGGTTGATATCTACAAGATATCTACTCCAATCGAAGCTTGACAGCTTATTTATAAACCTTTATTAATTGACATAATTTTCAAACAAATGCTCTAAGTGAAATAAATAATTATATTCTACATAAATTCAGTCAATAAGTGCTGATGTATTACGAATTTTAAATTTTTACATATTTCTTCTGTCTTGTTAGTCATTTTTAACAAAATATTCTTGAGACGCTCATCTCTTAAATAAAAAAAAGGCTGCACTCCAATGAACTAAATCAAAGATTAATGTTGTCCGATTTATGATAATTTCACTAACATTATTCTATAAAAACGGATTTTTTTTTGTCTCTTCTTCGGCCATCTCAAAGAAGCCAATAATTTCCCAGGGTCTCTCAAGAGAGATTGGCTTTGATAATTAAAATTTTGATTGTTCAAATATTGTAATATTTAAAACTGAATAAGTTGGTCGGTATTGATTGCAGAAGACAGAAACCTTTTTTAGTTATTTAGAAGTCATAGTGTCAAGAATATTTTGCAAGATATGAATCTATGAGACCAAAGACCTGCCTAAAATTTAAACTTCATAATTTTTTAAAATGTATTTATAAACTGAAAAAAAATAAAATATTTATTTATATTCTTTTTATATACTTTATATACTTTTTTAAAAATATACTTTTCAAAATAAAGCCAAAAACTGAATTTTATGAAGAATCTATTAGCGTTTTGTGGAATAATTTTTGAAATATTAAAAATTAAGAAAATTATTCTGTAGTGCACATAAGACTTAAATGCCGAACGATTTTAATTTCAGTTCTTATTTTTTAAAGGCATGCTTAGATTCAGTAAAAAACTATTTCATCACTTAAATATGACTTCCATTTAATAAAAATGTATTTATTAATTTGGCAATCATGAACAAACTATGTTAATCATTGCTGTAAAAGTGAAAAATTACTATCGTGAAAGGCTTTAAGGGAATAATGAAGAATGTAAAATAAAAAAAATTATGTTTAATAAAAAAATATTATTTCAAATATTTGCATAATAAAAATAATGTAATATTGTTTTGTTTCGACAAAAGAAATTGCAAAACAAACATTTTGATGTCATTAAATATAAAATATATATATATAATGATGCTATCATTATCATTGCTCTGTAACATTTCCGAAAAGTATAAAAAAAATGCCCTAATTTCATTTAATTTTCAATTAAATAAAATTCTGATTATTGTTTCAATCAGAATTCATTCGAAGGTACACATTTCTTTCCTTTAATGATTGTTAGAGAATAATATGAAATTATTAGTTTTGTTAATATCCAACACACGTAATTAAAAATCCAATATTTGTATCTTAACTAAGACAGGAGCTTAACTAAGAGCCTTAAGGTAAAGTTTATTTAAGAGAAGAACAAGTATTCACATATGTGGATTACAGAAATTTTCAAACAATAATATGAAAAAAAAAAGAATGTAAGGTAGTTTCGTATTTTATCATTTGAAACTATTTTTCAAACATTATTTTAAGATTTCTCTCATTTTTCATTTGAAAGTTAGAACATTATTAATAATCATATGAATAAATAGCTTTTAGAATGTTAACTTATAAATGTTTATAATGTTATAATGTTAATAATGTTTTAAATAAAGCACTTTTAAAATGTTATACGTTCCATCTAAACGATGGAACAAATAAAAAGCAACTCCAGGTGAAAGAAAATATTAAAAAATTAAAATGTAGTTGTTGTTTTAAATAGAAAATCATAAAGCATATTTTGAAGTGAGCGACTTTAAAAAATTCTATCTTTTATTGTTAAAAATGTGGTTTTCAGAAAAGGTGAAAACGCCTGTTTTCTTTTCTTATCATTAATACCCATCTACTTATAAAATGTAATTTATTTAAGTAACGCCTGATAAAATAAGTCAGAAATATTTAGCTTTCAAATAAAAGAAATAATTCACTTTAAAAGAATAATAATAGAAAAGAATGGTATTAACTGCTTTTTCTAAATAAAAAAATAACTAAAAATACAAACCCTATTCAAGACTGAACAATAAGCTGTTATTCTCCTTCAAATTCAATAAATCTGAGTTATGAAACAGAGCTGATAATTTTTTTTCCCGCTTTATTTATTTATTTTGTCCTATTCTACAGAAAAGTGAAATACTCTAAAAAACATAGTTTCTATATCGAAACGCTCCGAAAGAAATTGAAATTTACTTTCCGTTTTCGGTCTGAAAACTAGTGATTCTCTCAGTAGAAAGAGATATAAGTTATTTATTTATTTTTTTTTATCCTACTGGATGGTCCAGTCACAATTACTTGCAGGATATCTCTAAAAAATGCGACCTCAGGGCAGGAACTTCTTCACTAGATATGGATCTATATTTATGTTTTTGTACAAGCCTTTCTCTTTCGTGAAAACTTCCATTCTTAGAAGAAAATGATTTCATTTTTAACATTCTTAGAAGAAGAAGTTCGATTTTTTCCCCCTTTGTATCTGTTTTTCTGACTTTTGAATAGAGGAGTTTGTTGTACTTTGTTGATTTTTGGGCGAATGTTGAGAGGTTGGCAAATACCATAGAAAGAGATTTCTGTGATAATGTTAGTTGATAACTCAACTTGAAATAAAGTTATGTAAGAACTGAAACAGATATGAGTATCATTCCTGAGAAATAAAGGCAATTTTTTTATTCTTGTAGAATCGAAAATTTGCCAAAATTTCGTCATCAAAATTATTTTTGATAATTTTGTAATAATTATGAAGAATATTTTGCATATAAATTTGGAAGAATGCGAGCAAATTTAAATTTTAATCCTACTTAAATACTGTTTATATACTTTTGGTAAAATTTTCATAATTAAAATACTGGAAATATGTCTTTATAAGAATGGAGTAAACAAAAGTATTTAAATATACATTTTAAAGAAATAAAATATAATAATAGGCTTTCATAGAATCTCTTCTTCTTCACTTTTATAAACAAAAAATAAAATATTAAATATATTTTCCATCGTTTTTTTTCTTCCTTTTTTTCAATACTTAAAAGATTCCACCAAATTATATTCAATTTTAAACTATAATTATAAATTGTATCTGAACAATGTTTGACAATTCGTGGATTTGAATATTTCAGTGGTAAGAATAATTGAATATTGCATTTCAACTCTTTATATGCAGACGTTTTTTGCGATTTATAACATGTTGATATCTTTGCAATATGAATGTTTTTACTGGCAGTAATCAAAAAATACAAAGATATGGTTCCGACAATAAGCGTCAGATATCAGCTAAAAGAAGAAATTTAAAAAAAACCAATTATTAAATAAATTAATTATGGTGTTTTAATTAATTTCAATTTTTATTCCTTTTTTTCTAGCTTATTTTGCACCAAAACTTATCTAATGATTTAAAAAATAGAATTAAAAAATTATGGTAGAATAATTTGATAAATAAAGAATTAAAAAAGAAATTATTTTATCGAAAATGTTTCGAAATATGAAATACAATTCTCTATTTGGGAGGCTTTACTCTTTTTTTATACAAATGAAAGTAAATATTTTTATTAAACCTTTTCATTTAAATGAATAAATTTGTGCTTGTAGATTTTTAAGTCATTTTTCAATGTTCTAAACATTCAAAAAATGTTTACATTTGAATGCATTATGGTGATGCCGTGCTTCAAAATTTTTAAAACTTAATTTTCAGTTAATAATTTATAATAATATTTATTCAAATTTAGAAATTGAATTAAAAAAAATTATTACGAAATCACATTCCAATTTTGAAAAGGCATAATGAAATGTGTAAGAAAATTAGCAAACAGAAAATGATAAAGAAAACTATACTTATTGAGTTTAATGTTGTGAAGATAGAAACTAATATTTCATCAAAAATATAAAGGTGAGAGTAAAAATGTAAAATTGTAGGGCACTAAAAACAACACTGTAAAGAATTTAAGGGACAATTAATATAAATAAATACTTCAAAATATTTATTTAAAATTAAAATATGTTATGAATATGGTTAAAATCGCAATATTCTGATATAACCTATATCACATCCTCTTACATTTGCTATTATTGCCTTATTTGTGATAGAAAATTTTGCAAAACATAGCTAACTGAAACATTCTGAAACATTGCAAACTGGACATGCCATTAAAACATTGTTATGCTAGTATTATGTAATTCGCACGGGGTGTGTTATTGTATAAGTTAACAATGAAATAAAAAAAAATAATATTGGGGCGTATTTCGTAAAAATAATTAATGAAATTGACTTAATTTCTTTTTGATTATTATTATGTAATATCTTCTGAAAATACATTTAAAAGCATTAAAACATACTCCATTTCAAGCTTATTACTATGTTGACCTGGTAGAAGCGTTGCTTCTTCATTAAAGGAAGGTTCTCGTTATGGATAGAAATCCATCAAAGATCAGCTCCTTATTTAATGATCTATTATGTGGGGATATAAATAAGACGCCATGACTCAGATTTCCTGTTAGTTGGGTTTTGAAGAGACAGTGGTGGCTATAATGCTATGCGATCTGCTCCAAAATATTTATTTCATTTCTCCCAAACTTGACTCAAATATAATTGAATTTAAAAAAAAGTAAAAAGTTTTTCTTTATAAATCTTTCATTATTTTGCATTCTGCCATTTTTTTTTATCTAGAGCAAACAATCCATTTAAGCTGTCATGTTCGCTATCCATAAAGGTTTCTGCAACAAAGCAAAGACCTAATTGTTGGTTAATCTGAGCTTTTTAATCCAACCGAAAAGGTGGCTAAAACTAAATGAAAGCATGCAATCTTATTATTTTATCTCGCACTCCTGCGCCAAGGCGAGCGAACAATTTAATTACGCTAACTACGAGACGAAGACCCATAAACTCAAATCCCTGAGGGCACGTCGTAGCTTTCACCTTTGAGTTTCGAAGGCGAAAACAGCTTCTCTCCAGGCATAGGGATCTTTTAACACCTCGGCCGTAGATTGGATATCGGGGTTTTATGGGCAGAACGAGCCGTTTTCACGTAGTCCGGAACTTTCCTTGAATCCGGTTCGTCGAAATGATCATGGTCTTCCTGATGAAGATCATTCCGATTTTACGTTCGGCTAAATAACGACCACGGCGACGTAAAAGGGGTCTTGACTGGATAAAGAGGCTTACTTCCCAATGTATAAGTCTGGAAGTTTCCATCCAGAAAAACCGAGTGTTACTGATTGGAAATCTTTATTCGCGTTCTTTGAATACTTTTGGCAGCTTATTCAATTTTATATGGACATAAAAGGTAGAGATAACAGATGTTCTTGCGGAATAGTCCGTTTTTAGGAGTATAATGCGAAATAAACTAAATCCAGCATAGAATAATACTTTGAGAGATGTGATAAAAAATCATATATAATTTTGTTACAGACAGTCAATAATTTTTCTTAATATCCCGATTTCTTAGTGAAAAATAGTCAAATGTTAAATCAAAATCAAATAAACAATCAAATGCCAAATTTCAGTGGGCAAATTTGCAAAATATTTTTAACTAAGTAACAGTTTTTAAAATGAAATAATACATTTTCAGTTTAAAAAGTGTATAGCCTTTATTTATTTAATTTATGAGCTAAATCAAATATAGTATATTTCACTACAATGCAACTGCACATTTTTCCAAATTATAACATTAACTTTCATATGTTTGATCACCTCCTGAGCCTAATGTTTGAAAAAACAAATTTGAAAAATGCCGTTGCATTTTACTCAGAATCCATTTTATTGTCAATTAATGAATGGATTTCTCAGATTATTTCCTAACGTAACACTTTTATTTGAATGGGAGTTCATCTTTATTCATTAGAAATATTTTAAATGTTGAAGTATTGTTAAATAGCCCAGTTATGATGCTATGAATGAAATTTAAATTATTTACTATTCAGAAGTTCCATTCCAGAAAACAGCGTTTTAATGATTGAAAACCTGTAGTTCCGATCTTGGAAAATGAATTTAAATTTGCTCAATTTAATATGAAATGTACCTTTAAAAATAGGTAAATATCTATGAAATAATCCTCTTTTGATGTGGTATATAAAAGGATATAAACCATTAAGTACAATATTTAAATGAAATAGTTAAAATAGAAATCAAATATAAAGTAGAAACATTTTTTCTCTAATTCTTACTAAATAACTAGCAATATATTTATGAAAATAAAAAGGATATGATATTGAAGGAGCAGAAAATGATTGCCATTTTAATGCATTATTAAAATTTTCCTAAAATATTCATGAAATTATTTTAATAACTTGTTATAAGTAAGTTATTTAAATAACTTATTATCACGTAAGTTATTTTCTTCCAAAATTATTTTGTAGGATTTTGATGATAAAATTATTTTTTAAGCAATAAGTGTTTTATATTATTTCAAATATCTTATTTTCATTCTATCTATAAAGCATAAATAAAATGACTACATGTTATTTTACTACATTTATTTATTTTTCCCTTTAAAGTAAATTATTATTATTTTTACATAACCTTTTGTCACTTATTATTGTAGTTTGGAGGAAAAAAATTACAAATATTTTATAAATGGCAAAAGGCTCTATTTATATCTACACGCTTATTAAATGTAAATGAATAAACAGTGTAGATCATTTTAACTCAAACGTAATGAATTCTTGTTTAAAATGTTTGCCTCGGGATTAAATGAAGCTTGTTGTAGAGAATATATCATTCTAGGTTGTGTGAAATAAATTACACTACATTTTTATTAGAGGGATATTGTTACAGAAAATTCACTTTTAAGTTTGTATTTTATTTTCTATATCCATCAAAATGATATCTTTCTGCGTTCCAGTAACTTAAATAACAACTGACCAACTGTAATGTAGCACAAAATATTTTATATCGTTAGTATACTTATATGTTATATGCAAACAGTTATATCGATAGTTTAAAATCTAAACTGAAAAACCGATTTTGTTTCTATATATCACCTTTATTCATTATATGAAATTTGCTTGTCTTGTTACGTCATTAGTAAAATTTAAATTTAAATTAATTTTAAAAAAATAAGAATTTATTTCATAAAACCGATGTTGCTAAATCAGCCTTAAATTTAGTCAATAAGGTATTTTATCAAATTAACAACAATCATATTTGCTAAAATTTACTTTTGTACTTTGAGAGAAAAAAAAATTAATTTAATGATTATTATTTTTCATATAGATAATAAGTATTTCTTATAAAATATTTAATAATTTTATTTAATGCCTTTTAGGAAGAAAAAAAAATGTCATTTATATAATTACAAGCATGTTCCATTATTTTTCAATCTTAACATTCAATGAACTATTTTAATTCGTAAATGCATTTGTTTGTGTGCTCACTTTAGGCAGTTGAGGCCATCTTTAAAGGGTTTAATCATGCATATATAGAACATAAAGGAAAAATTCCAATTCGCCTCACTGTAGACAGATGTATAAGTATTATGGCATAATGATAAAGTTTTGTCTCATAGTTTTAACGCTCCAGGCTCGGCATCCAATGTCACTAAAGATAAATTGTATGCGGGCCAATGGGCTTTACATCTGACGACGTGGGCAAAATGTCTTCCTACTGAAATGAGAACAGCCAGTTATCGTTTTCGTCGTCTGACTGGGATTCAAATTTATTTGCTTCGTCCCAGTATAGCCCTAGTACTGTTTACAACGGGACGTTAATATAACTAACTAAATCTAATATAACGAGTCAATCGATGCAATATAAATTGCTGTAGTCATATATTGTTATCAAATTATTATCTTCCCAAAAGCTGTCCTATATATGTATGTGTGTCCCAAGTAATATTCACATAAACCAGAATATCCTACTCCTTCTTTTCAGAGTTCTAATAATTTTTCTTACACATAATACTTCGGCCAGGACAAGATATCGATCAGCATATTTTGTCGTTATCTTTCTCATCTACCGTGGAGATTTATGTCAACAGCTGGTTTATTATTGGAAGGTTCCGCTATTAATAATGTACGGAAAGGGTGAATGTGATTCCTGATGCATGTCAACTAAAAGAAAGCATATTATTTTCAGAATAATGTATGAGGGACGTTGCAGTGTAGAGCACTCTCCTCTTATAGAGGACTCATAAACAATAAATGACTTCTTACTTAAGGTAGAATTTGTTACACTAGCTACATCATAAGGCTTTCAATTTCATAAAGGAAAAATCTCGCTGATTGAATATTCAAAGCAAAACAAGCATTAGAGCTCTTTAACAGATTAGTTGCTGAAAGGCCACTTTGTTTACCTTGCCTATAGCTGTTTTGATACATTACATAAAAAAAGCATACATATAAGGGAATGGAAATAAACTGAGTGGTGTTTTATTTGAAAATCTCAATAAGATAATAAAATATTGGTTTGTAGCATATGCTTAAAGGTTATTCTTAATGTTTCGTTCAAATTAAAAATAAATAAATCAAAAATTATTTTTGACAAATTTAAGATTTTTCTTCATTTATCCATGGTCTAATTAAAGTAAATTTTCTAAGTTCTGCGGTTAATATTACAAAATCTAGTATTTTATTGAAAAGTGAAAGGCCAATGTTCCAAGTTCTACAAATCCCTCTTATTAATTCCAGTTTCTGGGATACAAATAGAGGTATAAATAGTATACATTACACCCAGCTACTAGGTTGTGTTGATAAGGAAAAATAAAGAAATATATAAGCCAAAAAATTTAAAGTAATAAAATTACATTTATTATTTATTACGTTTTTGGTTTTTTGGTATTTTGAAATATTTTTATGACAATAAACTGGATAAATAATCAAACTGAAACAGATGAAATAGGGTACTGCATCAAGGAATATACATAACACAAATAAGTGACATTCGAGCACCGCTAACATTCCAATCGTTACTCATGAACAATAATTCATGTAAAACAGACGTAAAGAGGTTTCTGAAAAGATGCTTCATTTTTTATATTCTTCTTTTCCTGCTAGAATTAGGAAAAGAATGTCATTCCTCAATTAAGGATTTTATCATTCAAATTGCATGTTTATATGGACAATATGTTTCTGGATGTCTATAATCCATTGATATTCACACACTTAAATATATCTAAAGCAACAGGTTTGGAGTATTTATTTTAACTTTTTAAATCAGCAAATATAAATGTCAAATTTAAAACAAAAAAAAAGAGAAACAATGATAGATGAGGCTTTTAAATAATAATGATTCAGTAGAAGTCATTTTAGGAAATGAGATATCTAGATTCTATGGTTTCATTTAATTAGATTAGAGTCCCTTTGGAGCTTTGTGAGATCTGTTTTGGTATGGAATACGTAATTTTAAATCCTGGCTAAAAGCTGAGGATTTTGAATTAGGAAATAACTTGCTTAGTTTTTACATGAAGCAAGATTTGGATGCCCACCCACGATGGTAGGTTTAACATGTTTAATCTACTTATATACATATAGCATATATTTTACATAATTGTTTCTCGAATTTTTTGTTCTCTATTTCATGTATGCATCATTCGATTATAAGAATATAGTTTAGTTAAAATAAAAAGGGAAGAATTCGTTACTAAGTTATTAACAAGATATTTTTAGAAATATCTAAATTTTCGGACATATTGGAAATCAAGTAAAAGAATTTTAAGGCATCTACTGTAAACTACAGCAACAAGATAGAAAATTGAAGTCAATTTATAGATACCAAGAAATTCTCGACGTAAGTCTCATAAATATGTGAAGCATAATTCTCTTTATATTTGTATCAATGTAAAATAGCATTTCATTAACATGTACGTTGATTTTTTAATTTTTTTTTAATTCCATTCTTCCAAAATATTTATTATTCGTCCATTTTGAAATAAACTGTAATTGAATCTTTATCCATATCTAATATTCTCCAAGTATGTCTTGTAAATACTTTAAACGCAATTCCTATCATATATTTCGAAATTCAAAACTGTTCTTGAACTTTCTGTTTAAATTCAAGAGCATCTTTTTAATACGAAAATTTGTAGTTGTGCAATAACTTATCTTTGAATATATAAAGCAAATTCATGTATGTAATGCAAGCTTTCAACTAATATTGAAATATAACTATGCTATAAATTGCATAAGGATTTGTATACAATTTATCTATTCATTTTATTTTGCATATAAGTTCCCATAAAACTTAAATTCATTTTGTTGATGAAAATCGATGTAAGAGTCAGAAGATGCTTTTATTTGTTATGAAATAAAGAAATGTTTTAAGAAATAAGAAATGAAATAATGAATAAGAAATGAAATAAGAAATGTTTTATCTTATAAAACATTTCTGAGAGGAATAAAAGTTCACTTAGATTAAGTATCAGGCTTGGAGAAAAAAATTAATTTTTATCCAGTTTGAGAGGAAACATTTTATTCTTGAGAACATTTATTAATTTCACCTTTGATTTGAATGCACTCGTTGATTACTTATCATTTCATTTTAGTAGCAATATTTTTAGTTTAGTATTCTTAATACATTTTTACCATTTCTCAGAATAATGCATTTTCACATTTTTAGTATTTCTTTTTTTCCCCCTTCGAATTAAAAAAAAGGTTGAAAATTTACTTATTATATATATTACTCTTAATAAGTAATATATATATTACTCTTAATAAGTAATATATATATTACTCTTAATAAGTAATAAGCAATAGTATTAAGTATCATTTACCAATTACCTTACTTTAATTCTTTATAACTAACTTTACTATTCTTTATTACTAACCTTTACTTTAATTCTTTATAATTAATAAAATACAAACCACTTTGTATTGTTTTTATTATTAGCGTTATGTATGTAATTTGATTATGAAAAATTAATATTCAAAGTAATTTTTCTACGTAATTTAATTTATTTTAGAACTGTTCCTTTATGACAATCAGGATTAAAATGTTCTGAATTAATAACAATACTTCAAAATTCATATTCTTTTTTGTAAAATTTATGTAAGTATTAAGGAATTCATTAAAATGCTATGAATTTATAAACCTTCCATTGTTACTGGGATGAAACCGTGTCCCGACCTCTCTCCAAATCAACTGGCGTTGGGAATCGCTTGTAACATCACGTAAAGAGACCGTTTCGGTGGTCTTGGAGCTGTCGTCTAGTGATGCATTATGATGAACGGGCGGACTGAGCTCCACGTTTTCGACATAGGTTCTGTAACTGGAGATCGCTATTGTCAGGAGGTGATCCTTCCCCATGTGCGTCTGTTCCGAGGTGCCATTGGATCAGACTTCGTTTTTATGGATGACAATGCACAGCCACACAGGACTCATGCTGTTGAGGAGCTCCTGGAAAGTGAAGATATGTCTCGAATGGATTGGCCGGCGTGCTCCCCTGATTTAAATCCGATAGAACATGTGTGGGATGATTTGGGGAGACGCCTTGCGGCACGATTACATGCTCCTGGGAACACCCAACAACTTAAACAGATGCTGATAGAGGAATGGGCACTCTTACCTCAAGAACTGTTGGACAATCTGGTGCTATATATATATATATATATATATATATATATATATATATATATATACACAAAAGTATAAAAATCACGTTAAAAGGAAAAACAAATAAACCAAATAAAAAAAATATAAAAAAGAATCCGGCCTGAAGACTTTTTCAAGGGTCACCCTCAGGCAGGGATTCAAAAAAAGGGATTTTTTTCTGTTAAGGAAATTCAGACAATTACGTGTAATAATGATTCCTTCGTGACCCGAAAATCCCTTGAAATTAGGCCCAAGAGATATACCATTTTAACAGAAAGGAAAATACAAAACAACAAATTAGAAGAAAAACCACTAATAAGTAAAAATACAATAACAAAAAAACAATAAACACCAAAATACCATAAAAAACACATAAGAAAAAACAAAAACATACCATCAACAGTCAAGGAAATTTTACGCTATCGATTGTGATTCCCGCTTATTAAAAACACAAAGCTAACGGTAATTTATGTAAAAATTGTAAGCTCCCAGCGCCACCTATTGAGTGATATAATATGCAAGGAAAGTTCTATTTTTTTTAAGCCAAAGGATTAATCCCAAACCATTCCTTGTTTAATTAAAAAATTGACATTACAGTAATCTTTATTAAATTCATTTTTAATTAAATTATTAATGAGGTTGTTTGATGCTTCAATATAGGAATTTTTATTATTGCAAACCCTTTTGATCCTGTTAACTTGTGTGAAAATTAGATTTTTGAAAATTTTAGAGTTTAGATTGGAATGGTAGTTACATAGTTTTGTTATTTTGAAGTTGAATTCATCCCTTTTATCGTATATACCAACTATTGTTTTATCATTATCAATTTCGATTTTTAAATCCAGAAAGGTAGCCTCAAGTTGATTTTTATTCGTTTCTGTTAGAATTAAATCTTTTGGATAGCAATTAGTTACAATATTAGTATTGTCGAAGTTAATCAAAAGTAGGTTATCAATATATCTCCACCCGTTTATCAAATTATATTTAATTACTTTTTTCTCATAGTAATGTAGAAAAATATTAGCCAAAGCTCTTGAGAAAGCTGTTCCCATTGGAATGCCCTTAACTTGTTTATAAAAATTAATACCATTAAAAACGTAATTTTCAGTAATATTGAAATTACATAACTCGAGCCAGTTATTATTAGGAATGATATTTTCATTTAAATATTCGTCATAGATCAAAGTGCAGACTTTTATTAATTTTTCATGAGGTAGATTAGTGTATAAATTTTCGAAATCAAAAGTAATAAGTTTATTAATGTTGTTATCTTTAAGAAAATCCAGAATTTCTTTGTTACTAGAAATAATAAAGTGTTCTTCATCTTTTATTTTGTCCAGGATAATTTTTAAGTATTTAAAGAAATCTTTACCCGTATAGTAATTATAACTGCCAGTGCTACAGGTCACGAATCTGAATTTTAATGGATTTTTATGAAATGGATTTAATGAATTTTAATGG
>JAPMOR010019417.1:0-13051 GCA_026543865.1 Argiope aurantia | reverse complement strand
ATGGATTTTTATGAAATGGATTTAATGAATTTTAATGGATTTTTATGGGTTTTTTTTTGCGAATGCTAGCATTTTTTTTATCTAATTCCTTTTTCCCGGTGTTCTTTAACACATAAGTTGCGTTAGAGTTATATTCATTAATTAAAAGTTCTTTATAATAATATTTACAAATTAAACAGAAATTATTTGCTGATTTATCTATTACTGTAATAACAAATTTTTCTTTTAAATTTTTTATTTCGTTTTTCAATGTTTTACTAAAATAAATCCCACGTTCTTTAGATCTGTCAAAATCAATATTCATTTTTATTTTCATTTCCTTTAAAATTCTCACCTTCCATTCTCTGAAACCTTCCGCAGGCTAATGGTATTTTCTAGATAATTTGGCAATAAAAACGTCCAAATCATTACCAATAGAAATCAAGATTTTGTCATGTTTTATTTTTTCTCTTAATCTAAATTTTGTTCCTCTTCCCATTAAATCTCTTAAAGAGTTGGATTCAATAATTTTTAAATTACCTGTAATAATATGACCTTTATCGACATCTATAAAATCTTTATATTTTTCTTTTTTACAGTAACAATCTGTAATATTTATTTTATATAAATTTTTGCCGTAGTAATTATAGTTACAATTTTTTTTCTTTAAAGTTGAAGTGTAACTAAACGCTAATGAAACAGTTGTTTTATCTGATAGAGGAAAAAATATATTATTATTATGTACAATTTTGAGCAATTTTAGATATTCGAAGTAAATATCCAAGAATTTAATCACACAGAATTCTTTGTAAACATTATTTTTAATATTAAAAAGTAAATCGTTTTTTCCAATGTTAAGCTTACATTTAATTAGATCTAGAACAATACATTTTGTGTACGAATTTTTAAACTCTAATTCCCCGAATTTATGATTTAATAACCCTTTAATTTTATTATTTCTGAGACCAAAAATGTATTTCCTAATTTTGTGAATGTTTTCACTATTGTGTTCCAGATAACAGTAATTTTGAAATTCCTGAAATATAATTTGAAAATTGCCCCCTTTTCCTTTACCTCTTTTAAATCTTTCAGAATAGTTACCTTTATTTAGAAAATTTTTAAATATGTTAAATTTGTTATAAATGCAATTATTGTTTAAATCTGCATAGCCTTCCCCATTTAATTTGCTATTGAGACCATAGGGAAATAAAGTTTTCAGGTTGCAAATATAAATGTTTTCCAGATTCAATCTTTTGCTTAATTCTTTAACATTGTCTTCAAGAATGTAGATATTAATATTGTTAAAATTATGGTTTTGGAAATGCTCCAGTTCGAAGTCCGTAGTCCTGTTTTTTATGAAGTTTTTAATATCGGATCTGTGATTGTTAATTCTTAAATTAAGCTCGGTGCTAGTTTGGCCAATATATTTTAAATTACATTCAGAGCAATTAAAAAGATAAATCAAGTTTTTGTTTTTACAGAATATTTGTAATTTTGAGTTATTATTATTGATCTGTACCTTATCTGCTAATGGACATGTCTTACACTTCCAGTTTCCACAAATTTAAATTTTTTTGTATTTTTAAGATTTTTTAAACAAAACGATTGTGTCAGTAATTTTTTCTCCGTGAATGCTCCTGACACAAAGCTATCCACAGTGCCCCTTGGTAGAGCGCGCGACGGGCCATGCGCTATGACAAATTCGTTATTAACTTCTTTCATAGTTTTATTTATTTTTAAAATGAAAATATATCTCCCAAACGCCAAAAAACACGGAATTCTCGAAAAAGTAAATTCACGAAAATGATCTAAAATTTCTTAAATTTTTTTAGGCAATATATTAAAAAAACCTTTTATAAAACCTTTTATATATATATATATATATATATATATAACTAAGAATATTACTTGAACTCTGTTTAAGTGGCTTCCTCATGCAGTACTGAATGGTATGATACACTCACTAAAATTAATTATTAGCACAGTGTAATCACGTTATTCTAAAGTATTTACATTGGTTTTGCTCATTGGATATATGAACCCATTTAATTGGAATAAATATGTCTTTTACTATATAATATTAAAAGCATATGCCATGGAATTTGACTTCAATAGATTTTAACTGTCTTTGTTGTATTGTGTGTTTTCTTGTACCATTTTTATTATTTTAATTGCATCCTTTCTTCGAACTCTAAACCACTTAAAATTAAAGAAAAAAAACGTTAGTCATTCATTTTTTTTATTTCAAATTAAAAGCCTCTATCGACCAGCTGGTTAACCAAGAATATAATTTGTGCTTATTTTTTACAAAATCCCTCATTACTTTCAATTAAACCAGTTACTGGGACAGTAATAATCGCGTTTTTCTAAATTATTTACAATGATTTTCCTTATTTTGTACATGAACACATTTCATTGGAATCAAAAAGTTTCCTGCCATATAGTGTTATTAAGAGCATATTTCATGGAACTTGTCTTTAATAGAATGGTATATGCCAGATTTCATACGTCTTCTAAATTCGGTACTACAGTATATTCATTTCTTATTCCTTTTGCTAACTATACAGATAATTAATATAATTTCACTCCCTTTAATCTTAACTTTTGAAAAATGAAAAATTGAATTAAATATTAATTGGAAAGATAAAACAATCAAAATAATTTGAACTCCAGTGCAAAAATGAAATGAAGTTTTGGAAACTGTATAAAAAACTATTTTAACAAGTTGCCGAAATAAAGGGGGGGAGGTGAAACTACACTCCAACTAAATTGGTGTGATTAAGAATACAAACTTTTTAATTTTGAAACAGTCTAAAATCAATTTGTGCTATAATATTTTTCAAAGTTATTAAGAAAAAAACCATTAATCATCTTATTTCATAATTTGATAAAATTCTGATAAAGATTTCAAAAAATTATTGCAAAATATATGTTCCTACTCTCCAAACCATGTTTGCAATAAAGAGATATTTGCATTTCTAGGTTAAAAAAAGGACCAGCAAAGCATCAAGAGATAAGCTGAAACAAGTGTCTTTATTATTATTAAAGATAAATATTGTTCCAGATGCAGCAAATCATCTTATTAGAAAGTTTGTAAGAAATATATACGGTAATAAATATAGTTGAAGTAAACGAGTTAAAGAAAGTTAAATTTTGTCGAATATTACAACTTTCTTTCTTTTATGTCTCTTCCACCCGTAATATATAATACTGGAGTCAATAAATAATATTTATAACCTATTAGGTAGAATCATTACTTATTCTTTGAAAAAAAACATGTCCCTTCTGTTCGAAAAGGAAACAGGCATATTCCTTGTATCCATCTCCTTGGGAAAAAATAATTCTTTCAATGTTTTCAAATTCATTATTTGTATCTTTTGAATATTTCTGAAGGATCCAAGAAAATGTTTTTGTTGCAAATACAACATCATAAAATTTGAAACTATATGGAGGCTGAATTCTTTTTAAATAATTTCCAAAACGATCTTGATTTTTTTAACCATTGTATCTACAAGTGTAAGAAGAATTATTAGTTACAGAAAGTTTTATTAGTTGCAGAAAATTATCAGTCTTAGAAATAATAATATATTGCATTGTTATTTAACCTGTTAAGTGTGTTCGACGTGTATACACATTAATTCAAATCTTCATTTAGGCCCTTTCAATGCGTAATTATTTTACCTAATAAAAGTTAAATCTTATTTACTTTATTAACGAATTATTGAAGAATTTAATATGCAACTGTTTATATATTGCGTTTAGCGTGTATATGTGTCATCTATTGACTTTAAAAAAGGGATTTGTGAATTCTGAAAAAACAAATGCCGAAGTTAACTTGTTAATATATTAATAGAAGCTTATGAAGATGATGTCGTGCCCGTGTTACCACGGAAAATGGGTGCAATAGCTTTTGAGGGTAAAGACATTTGAGCACCCAAGGGCAGAAGTCTGATTTCTAGCTCATATGAAGGTGACACATACACACACACACACACACACTAACTTGCACAACCCCTTTCTACAGGAGGGCTCATTCACAAACCTCGCAGATGGAACACAGGGTGAAGAACAACTAAATGCCTGAACTAAGACTCAAACTCGGGACGTCCATAACAAGGGGAATATGCGCTATCCCTTGACCATGACACCGGTATTAGAAACTTTTGTTGTATGTAAATAAAGAAATGAAAATAGAATTGTAGCGCTATAATTGGAAACAATGCGGCTTTCCAGTATGGAAGGAATGGTATGTGATTCTCTGATGAAATATCAGTAGGATTTTTGAAATGCTTAGAATCATTTAGTTGTAGTAAGGCATTTATATACTTTAAAAAAAAATGGAATTTTCTTTATACTGCATTCTGAAGTAGAAAGAAATCAATACCAAGTAATATTGTGATACTTAGTTTTATTTCAAACTTTAGCAAATTACAATTGGAACCTTTGAAGAACTCAAACAGGCTTATGGTGAAAATGATCTCTCAATTCGAAGTTTAAAAATAAATGCAGATTAGTTTTCCTGATTGTCAGGAAGTTGTCTTCAACGAGTTTATATATTCTGCTCAAATTTGAACCAGCAATTTTATTGAGAATTTCTTGAAATAATTCTTACAAAGATCATGTGTCTGAAACCAAGAGTAACAGGATGCTAGTTCCCGAAGTTCAATTTTGTTACATTCACTTTTCAATTAATGAAACTTTGGCAAGTAGAAATTCATCAGTTTCCTCAACTCCTTATTTACCCAATTCCACGGGGCATTTTCCATTCTCAAGGTTGAGAATCCACTAGAAAGTGTACTATTATTTTAGGATACTAGAAAGCATTAAATATATTTCAAAAGTCAAGTTGAAGACTATTTCAAATTCCGATTTTCTGTATTGCGATAAATAGTGAAAAATCATTTTTGATTCTATATTGTGTGAATACAAAAGTCGACTACTTTGATTAAAATTACATTAAAGGAATAAAAATTATTAAAAAAAATCAGTATCAACATTATTTGCATATCATTTATATTATAAAAATTTATTCAAAATATTATGGAATCAGCATTATCAACATTATTTGCATATCATGTATATTATAAAAAAATTATTCGAAATATTATGGAATCAGCAAAAAGGAAGGAAGTGTGTAATTTGAAATGTTTACTCCTAATGACATATTTTTAAAATGCTTGTAACAATGCAATAAATACTAGCATCTCACGTCTGTTTTAAAATTGGAAGTTATATTTTAAATCACAGTTTGTCACATTCAATTTTAAAAACTAAAACTGTAACTACTGTCTACGCCGTTAGAGGTACAAGTGTATATGATCTTGTAAAGATTTTATATCCGTAGTGTGCATTAAATATTTCTTTTCATAATCTTTTAAAAGAAATTTTCAACCACACTGAAATACTATCAATAAATCCAACGTAAAAATATATCTCAGTTTTCAAAGAACCCGCCTTAAATAAACTGCGATTCTAAATTCTTCCTGAAAACATAACAGAAAAGAAATAAACTCATATCTATGCTACGCTCGCATATGTAGCCGTCAAGAAAGCCTGTAGAGAATTCTATCCACGTATAGCTTCGCCTGGAATTCTACTCAATCAGTTGGCAATACTAAGGAGATGGAGCGACTTCATTTTCATGCAAACAGAGAGAAGCGCGACGCTAGGCATAATACGATGCAGATATATATCGGTTCATCCTCACAAATTGTTAGTTGGCAAGCGAAGACGTTCTGCCAATTCGACGCTTCCCAATCAACTCGCGTATCTTCAGCAAAATTTTTCTGCAGCGTGCTAGCATGACGCAATCAGAGAAAAACATGAAGTAGGGTGTTGAAAATTTTCAGTTATTAGTTTACGCGTATATCTGCAAATTGTTGCTTTGCATAAAGATGTTCGGCTTTCGAAGATAATCGAATCTCTGCGACTGAAGGATGACGATGGATGGTGGATTTGAGTGGGGGGTTATGGAAATTGTGTTTATTTCATTTTCCAGTTTTAAAAGCATGCTGTATGCAATGGTTGACAGCAATATTTATTATTCTTCAATCTATTAATGGACCAAACATTTTTCGTTCTGGAAATGGTATATGATAATGCATTTAAGCATAATTTACAGAAACTAGAGTTGTTTTCTTTTATGAATTTCTGTTGTTTCAAAAAATAGTTATTTTTCATTAATTTATTTGGCTTTCGGGGATAATTGAATCTCTGCAACATTGAATTAAAAATGGGTTGTGGATTTAATCTGAGATTGAGTGGAAACAATGTTTATTTCATTTTCCAGTTTTAAAAACATACTGTATAAAATAATTGACAGTAATAATTCCAGTATTTTTTTAATCTTCAATCTATTAATGCGCTGGATGGACCAAACTTCTTCCGTTGCTATTATTAAAATGACATGATATTGAATTTAACCTTCAGCATAATTTGCAGAAACTAGTTTTCTTTTATTAATTTCTTTTGTTTCTACAATTAATTATTTTTCTTCAATGAACTCTCGAGAATAATTGAATCTCTGCAACGGGGTAAAGATGGATGGTGGATTTAAGCTAATACTTATGAAAACAGTGTTTATTTCATTTTCAAGTTTTCAAAAATCGCTGTCATTCATAGTATAAAATCTAATATCCGTTCTTCTTCTATGTAGTAAGGTTTTGGAAGGGCCTAACCACTTTCGTTACCCTCACGGAATTAATATGATAACGCATTTAACTTTTCTTTAATTAATTTCTCTTGACTACAAATGGATGTTTATCTTTAATTTATAACTTTAATTAAATTTCGAGAATAATTGAATCTCTGCAACAGTGTAAAGAAGCATCGTGGATTTAAGCTAAGACTTATGAAAATAATGTTTATTTCTTTTTATGGTTTTAAAGATTTACAGTCATTGACGGTATAAAATCTAATATCCGTTCTTCTTTTATATATTAAGGTACAGGAAGGGTCAAGAACTTTTCGTTACTAATAATACTTATCGAATCAATAACGTATGTTTACTCAATCATAATCTGCATCAACTGTAGATTTTAAATATCTATTTGCTCTTTCTTCTTCAAATATTGGTTTTGCATATATCAGTGTATCTCTCAAGTATAATTTACTTTCTGCTGCAAGAAGATTCCTGTGACATGAGGTTTCAATTTTTTCATTTGAATGGATTAATAAGAAAACTATTTTTATTTCATTTTCTGTTATTTTTTCTTATAAATAATTAAATGTGTTTTTTCGGAATCATTGACATTCCAGTATTAGAAGCTTGTTTCTTTTTTCGGAACCATCTAAATGAGAAAATGATCTGAAAGTGTCAATTAACTAATTTAGGAAAACAAAATCCATCCAAAGAGCAATGCTTACTTCAGTAGTTATCTGCGTAGTTATGGGTGAAAGGAGCTTTTTTTCAACCAAAAGAAAATGGTTTTATACAATTAAAATGCTTTTACTATGATGAGTTTTCTTATGAGTTTTTTTCTTAATAAAACTTTTAACTAAATATATGAAAATTAATACATCAAATTCAAGAAATATAATAATTATAATTTTCATAATAAGTATATATTTAAAATAAGTAAAATATTTAATTAAAATGTCTGGGTTACAGGAGTTATATTTGACCTGTAAAATTCCTGTTACTTAAGAATGAAATAAATAAATAATTTTATCACTACAATTATTAAATAATTACAGATGATTAAAAAAAAGAATTGATGACGATGTAAACGTTAATCATTCTGAAACTCAATGCTAAATGTAAAGTAAATGCTTTTACAAACAGATTTTCTATTTAGATAATTACATCTTATATCTCTTGACCATCAAGCTGAGGTTATTTATTCTCTAATTTCCCCAAACGTATGCCATTATTAATAAATACTGAATATAAGATCAAAAGATATTAATTCTCCAAAAATACCAAGTTATAATAAACAAAGACCAAATATTTTGCAGAATACTTTCTGATCCATTTCACTGAAAATTCCCGATTGGCACTCTTCACATTCAGCTTCAAAAGCCTCCATCCATATGTTTGGAAAATTTTACATACATTTTCCGAGCACTGATTTGCGTGGATGGGGTACAAGAGGAAAGTTAATTGCTGCACGCATGATAATATAATGATGTTTCTGCAGCTGTAAATCTGGTCGCCTCTGACAACGCTTGACACTACTTCGGAGTCCTTAATTAGGAAGTACGAACTTAACGAGACAGTGTCCCTGGGGATGCCTTAAGAGGAATGAGGTCGTCAGTAATGTGCGCCTCAAATTTTGTGTAGAGTTGAGGGAATATTTTAATTCAACTCACACAATTCGATTATTCTACTAGAATCTTGGAATAACAGGGGTAGAATTATTAGCAGAGAAACCAGAACTTCAAAGGGTACAACAGGAAAATTTAACAGAATTTTTATCTTTTAACATGGGCTGGATAGGCTTGGCGTTTGGGGGAAGAGAAATTAAAATTCAAATCAAATTAACCTCATTTGAATTGCTTTAGAGTAATTAAAGTACTAATTTAAGAAATCGTTCTGCCACAAGAAAAGCTAAGAATTCTAATTATAAACTTGTGTTACTGCCTGGTTTGGAAAGAAAGACATTGGATTTAGCGTAAGGAAGCATTATTTTTCTCTATACAGGTGTTTAAAATACAAAGTATTGAATTCTCTAATAATCGTGTGTCTAAAATTTTGTTTAAAAATAAAAATAAGTTCTAGAATGTATTTGATTGTTTCCAATTTTTGAAGATTAACAACATCAATTCTTAGGACATTTATTTTTTTCTTAACTTGCACTAGCTAAAAAGTAAAGTTGTTTTTGTTATTTTTTGCCTAATAGGATAGAATAATTCATAAAATTAATTTTGAATGGAAATCCTGTTTGACTGTATTAACTAAAATTATATTTTTTAAAGCTCTAGTGCTTTATAAATAAAAATATTTTTATTCTTGTTGTAAATTAGCACATTTAAAGACAACAGAATTATGTTATATAAATTAAACAAAGTAACAGCAACTTAATTTTGAACCATTAAGAAATTTTTCACTTCTTTATTTCGTTATTTTACATTTATTTGTAATATAAATATTGTTTAAAAAATCCGTTTTTTTCTTTACAAACACAGTTAAAAAATTACAATGTTCATATTTAAGTAGCATTTGTAGCAACAAAGCTGTACAAAACTCTGAAGTGATTATTCCAGAGCTTACACTCTCTACAGTTATTGAACAATACTAGAAAGTCTGAAGTTTTGTTTTCCAAAGGTTGGGAACAATGCCATATGGCCATATCATCAACGATTGAAACTGTACTTTCTTAAATTTATGAATAACGCTGCATTTTTATATCATTTCAGAAAGATAAGTTTTATGTGTCAAAAGGTTTAATGATAATCTATTTGTTACTATAGATGTACAATAAGCCTATATGTCGAACTTGGAATGAAATCTTGGCTTGAACAAGAAGGTCTTTACAAAGAACAGTAGCTCTACTTCTGGAATTACATAAAACTACTATTGAAAAAAGGAGTTTTTAAATTTCTTTTTTAGATACAATTTATTCTTATGAACATCAATATATAGTTTTGAATTGTAAAACATATAATAATACCATACATTCGATGAAAATTCTAACCTACAGAATAATAACACAATTCTGTTTTTCACAATTATAAATATTAGCATCATTTAATAAATCATATTTTCCCTATATACTTATAGACTTGTAGTTTCTTTGTGTTTTTTTTTTGCCCCAGATCGACCAATTCACAAAACCAAGCATATGCACGAATCCGAACAAAGATATACGTTTAAAGAACAAATCTTCACGAGAAAGAGTCAAACAAACTAGAATGTGGTCTGATTAATTACAATCAGAATTATATAAAAAGCAACCAAGAAATGTTTTGTGTCTATCCTTAAATTTACGAATTTTCTAATGATATGCATTATAAAAGTAAAAGTACGCTGTCTCCATAGACCTGTGGTACTTAAATGGATTTGAGTTTTTCAGTTTTTCCTGATAAGGAGATGGTCGATAATCTTAAACTAGGGAACATAACTCATCAGCACTTTTAGGCTTATTCCTATAGGAAGACTACCGATTGGAATGGTTCTCATGACAAGACTTGGGGAAATTTCTGCAATTATGCAATCATCAGGGTCCATAACTATATATAATACTTGTAATATGCTGTAAGAAACATTAAAAAAATTCTTGAATGAGTTTGTAGATGGACTATCTAGGTCAAAGAGAGGGGGGAGGGTAAGTGAAGGATTAAAATTTTCATTTCGCTATAACTTTCTTTATATTGAATATAAATATAAACTAAACTATCAAAATTAACATGTCATTCAGACATCTTTCTATTATATCATATTTGTATTGTGTTGTATCATCTATGTATTACACTGTATCATCTTTGTTATGTATTATATCAACTTTGTACTGAGCTGCACCATCCTTGCATCATATTGTATCATCTTTGTATTGCACTGTATCATCTTTTTAATATATTGTATCATCTTTGTATTGCACTATATTATCTTTATATTGTATTATATCATCTTTGTATTGTATTATATAATCTATGTATTCCACTGTATCATGTTTGTATATTATTTTAACATCTTTTGTATTTATAGTTTTGTATCAAAATTAGGGGATAAAAACTGATTTCCAAGCCCTGATTTTGACTGTTTCTAACATAAACAATTTATGCTGACAATTTTAAAAAAATGAAATAAAACTTCTAGTTTTTGTTTATTTTCACAGTTTAAAAATGCTCAAATTTACACAGCCTAAAGATTAAAATCTTGAGTAAAATTAATTAAATAAAAATAAGGGAGGGTCCAAGATTTAATGACAACATTATGTAAACACGAACAGCTTTATAATTTCTTGAATCAGCGTGTTTTTAAGTTCTTTGTATATATTTTTAATGAACATCGTTATTCCAGAGCTTTGGTTAATTTGATGGTCGTTAGATTTTTTTTATCTACCGCATTAATAAGAATGCACTATATTTAAAAATATTGTAATAATAAAATACAGCTATTATGGTTTAAATTAAGTATGCGCACTTTTATTAACCTATTAGTGCCGATTAATCGAAAAAGAAATCTAGAAAGATAACAATGTCACATGGTCTATGTTAGTCGACTGTGTTTGCCAATGACATGCTGTTATGCCTAAAGTTTGTTAATGGCATGCAGTTAATACAAAAGGCTTGAAGAATATCATTAAAAAAAACTGATGATAATTTTAGTTTTACATCAATTAATATTTATAGCTGAAATATTTAAATGCGATAACATCTTAGTTCCAATATTAATTAAGAAAAGCAAAAGATTTTTTTTCCTCCACAATATAAATGAAAAATCAAACAATAAATTTGTACTTTGTATCTTAAAATGTTATTGGTTAATTAATTGAAATATAAATGTTTACAAATGATAGCTAATTTCTTCAAATATATTTAAAAGGCAAGGATAAACTTTGTTCTTGCCGTTTAACACAAAGTTCTTGCGCTTCAAATTTTTTCAATAAAAAGTTTCTTGTAAGAGGTTTAGTCTTTTCAAATTTTATATCTATATTATTTTTATGCTATTCGCTCTTTGAAATTTCATTTTATTTTATTTATATTGCATTTTGCACTTATTTGTTTTGCAATAGATATTGAATGAGACGATAGCAATATAAACATTACCTAAATTTACTTCAATGTATATATATATTTTTATATTTACTTTTTGTATGCGAAGTATTTGTGTAAAAAAAAATCAAATTCGTGATTATGATGAAGCTGTTCTTTGCTTACATAATTTTTACATTATGATTGTTTGTTAGTCTGTGACAAAGATAACTCAAAACACTTTGAGGTAGACAAATGAAATTTCATATACAGTCTTTCATCAAATTTGTAGATTTCTGTCAAATATTGAGTAAAATCTGTTCAGAGGAAGTCTGTCTGTCTGGCTGAGAACAAATGGACAATCTTGAGCACAAATGGACTTTATCATAAAAGGCAAACGCATGTAAATAAAATTTGGTATATAATTTAGATATTCATATCAAATTCTAACCAAATCTGTCAAACGACTGACAATCTGTTGGTCCATAATTTATCTTGCATATAAATGCGATGATTCATAACATGATGGTTTTAGTCTATAAAATTCGTTACGTTGATTGTGACTACAATTGAAACTAAATCCACAACTACAACTCATGCTAAGATTTGTAATTCGTACTTACTTTGAACGACGTTGGTGAAAACCATGCCACGTATTCATGGCCTTATTCAATGTCAACAATTTTATACGGGAAGAAGGAGGGGTAGAGGATATGTGAGAATGCGATACAATTCTCGTTGATTTTTGTCTAATGATTTGAAGAAATTTGAAAATAGCTACTCTAAAGAAAAGGAATCTACCTTCATCTTTCCAGCCTCCCAAGAGTAATTTTTTTATATCATGGTATTTTTTGCATCATTTTCTGACGTTCACTTAAGAAGATATCACTTAAAACTTTTTAGAACAGAAATTCAAATTAATATAATAAAGTTTAATTTCTTTGTTATTTTTTCCATAATCATTGAAAATGTAAACAGGTAATTTATTGTCTCCAATATTTGAATAAAAAACGATATATATATATATATATATATATATATATATATATATAAATATATATATAATTGTGAATTTCACAATTTAATTCTATATATAAAATATCTTTCTATGACCGAAGGTACAAAATTACTCCAGTGGAAACATTTAACCTTTTGCTTGTATATAATAAATACTTTCCAGTAATTTCTTGTTGAATATTAATTGTTTTAACTATCTTAAATATAATTAATTATAAATTTCACTGTTAAAGTCAAATTTCCACTTTCAAACCCCGTGTATACGTTTAGATTAAAATCATCTTTTAAAAATTTATTTTATTCAAAGGTTCAAACATGCACATATTTTGTCATCTAAGCTTTTAAATACTTTTTTTATCATGTGATTTTAGTTAAAATAGCTAGTATTATATTCTCAAAAGCTTTTATATAGAAATTTTAA
>JAPMOR010019415.1:0-18234 GCA_026543865.1 Argiope aurantia | reverse complement strand
ACATCTACCATAAAATCATAATAAATAGCAGTGAATTTCAACAAACATTTCCATTCATAGGTTAATTATTCTTCCGTTTTGAAAGAAAAAAATTAATGAAATTTCTTAATTCAGTATTTTATGTAAATTCTAATGAAATCTCATTAATGTAAAATGTAATTCATCTGATGAATTTTATACAGGAAAAGAAATTTAGGTGCAAAGAAATGTCATTTCTTTAAACGCAAATAAATGAAATTTTCTTAATCCAATATGGCATGTAAATACCAATGAAATCTCATTTATGTAAAATGTAATTTATCTGATAAATTTTTTACAGGAAAAGTAATTTAGGTGTAAAGAAATGTAATTTCTTTAAACGCTAATTCGTTCTTTATCTTATTTTTAAAAAAAAATCAAAATTGGCCGAAATCTATTTAGACCAATTAATACGAAATGTTGTTTTTATTATCATTGAAAATAATTGAAAAATTACTTTAAGGATGAGAAATTCCTTTTATTATAAGTAATAAAAGGAATTATAAGTTAAGGATGAGTAATTCTTTTTATTAATAAGTAAGAGTAATTTATCTGTGGTGTGGATGGAGAGAGAATTATTCATGCAAAAATGAAAGTAGATTTATTTGATGAGTTTGTTTCCATAAATTATTTCAATATCTAAGCTGCTCATTTTTCCAACCTTCATCATTCGATTTTTATGTATAATACACTGTTCATTTAACTGGTTGAGTAGAGCACCAACACACATATATTCCATACACTTTTCATTATTATTAGTAAAAATATGAATATGAATAAAATATTCCTGAAATGTATACTTCTTCATTGATCATTTAACTGCAATTGTAGGTATATATTCCAAATTAAGATATACTTAATTAGTCAGTAAGTAGTAAGTAGTACGTTAATTAGTTAGTAAGTTCTTAGCCTGGTTGTTGTTTCAATACTCCATAAATCATTCAATGAATTATGGTAAAACCAATTCCTCTGTTTTGAGGATTCCATTCATTTTTTGGTAATTTTTCTTAATCATCTCATCAGAAAATGACCAATTATTGATATATATTGTAAGCTGGAATCTCTAAGGGGCTGTTTATGGAATCTTCGATATGGCAATACATCGAAATATTCCATTAAAATAAGATTATTCCTACAGAAATATTTCATGTCGACTAATGCATATGAAAGGAAACTATTTTCAGCATGAATGCCATATTTTCAATCCTCTGAAATATTTATTTTAATGTTTTATTTCGCTTCATTGAGTAAAAAGAAAAACAATTAATAAATATTTAATTATCGTTATAAAAAGAGAAAAATCTGTAGGAGTCATTAATTCTAAGTAATTAAAAATAATTAATCAAAAAAAATTGTCGAGTGTTGTTTTAGTTAAATATCTAGAAAGTATTTGTCCTCACAAAAGATATATACCATGAAATATGAATTATTTGTATCATATATATGAAATAAAATTTGCAAAAGCGTTAATTATGCTAAACTCTAGTTGATAAATATGTTTATAATAATCTATTTATAATTAAGATAATATACCGGACATATTGATACACAGAAGTATTGAAATTACTTAAATAACTAGCATGTACAGTCTCGAGAATAAAAAGAAGCCACTCAATTTTATTCTGGCAACGTTCATCGTAATCCACATCATACAATTAGGAGTAATTTGAAATGGCTTAATATACTTTTAAAGATTTTTTAATGGAAAATGTAAGGGGCCTTTTAAAGATTGGAATAAGCGTAAGATTCAAAATTTCCAAAGCATTTACCATTTTTTCATTAAAATTTATTACTACATCAAAAGTTATTCTTAGAAAATCAGTTTGCATTATTTTAGGTCTATTGGTTTCGAAATTATGAGCCGATAAAGTTTTGATTTTCAAATGTTAAAATAAAATTTTGAGCTTTTATCCATTTATTAAATACTAATAAATTTATAAAACTAAAATTTTTAAGGAAAGTATATGCTTTTTAACACATTTTGCATGCATATTTAATATATGCATGCAAAATGTGTTAAAAAGACATGCATATTTATATATGGAAAATGTAATTTTTAATGTGTGAAAAAATTACAAAATTAGTGTTTAGAAATTTTCAAATTTCAACTTACTCAGAAAATTCTTGGCACATCAACTTTTAGTATTCATTGCTACCCTTAAAATGGTATTTTAGTTTTCATATAGGATGATCGATTGCAAAATAAATCTGGGTATCACTTTATATTTTCCTCGATTGTAGTTTAATGCTGTAAATAATGTTGAATTAAAAGACATGTTGTTATAAATAAAGAAAACATTTGAGCCTTTTTTGTCCTCAGGTTACTTAAAAGTACCATTTAAATCATGCTGATATATTCATAATATGACCATTTTTTCTGGAGGTATTCGAAAGAAAATTAAAAGTGCAGTTTCAACAGCAAGCAGTATATATTACTAAAAGAATATTTTTTAGCTAATAATCATATGATACTAAAGGTGTAAATGCAACATATTAAAAGTATAAATTAAGTTATTATAATATGATAAATAATTTCGTTATTAATCATATTATTTCAAATAATTAAAAAAAATTAATCTTTCGTTCAAGTAATTTACAACAAAATTTAGCTAATGATGCAAAAATAAAATTGAAAATTGATTTTCAATTTATTTTGTATATAAAGAGTTAAATCTCCAAATGTTTCATAATCTTTTATTTAAACCTAAATAATTCATTATTTTCATGCAACGTTACATTTTCGTTACATTACAACTTTAAAACAAATCTGGTGAGTTGTGTTTTTCTTATTATATGTCTCTGATGATAGATAATTCAACTTGAAATTAAGAGCTTTTCAATTCCTTTTACATGGAACTATAAATATTTTATTTTTGAATATAATCGTTGCGAAGTTCAGATGGAAAATGTCCTATAATACAATATAAGTAATATTATTTTAAAATCAATATAACAAACAATTAAAGTAGATACTGAGGTTTTAATTGATTCGATCAAAGTGTTCCTTTTAATTTGGATGCGAAGGATGAAAATAATTATAAATACTGTCGGATGCAGTGTTTCGAAAATAAGTTATTCAATTCTATATCGATACAATTATAAGAAAATAAATTAATAAAAATAAAACAATTTTATGTTTTAAAAGATATCTTAAAGTTATTAAGTACTATTTATACTGTAAAAGCCATTCTTGAAATTGATTTTAGATACAGACATTTGAAGAAAACTTTTAAATACGGCACTGCTAATAACAAGAACAATTCGGATTTGTTAAAATCTTCTTTTCTCAAATATAAACTTATTAATTGTTTTTAGTTCTATTACATATGCTATATTATAAATATAATGTGTCCGAAAATCAAATGTTCCATTATTATTTAAAAAAACTATTTTTTTTTTCAAGAGATTCTTGAATAATTTCACAAAGTAAAAAGGTACCATCCTTAAAAAGATAATTAATATAAACCTTTTTTAGAATATAAACAGTTTTATAGATTAAAAATATACCTGAAAAAGATAACTGATATAAACATTTTTTCTGCATATTCCCACAGATTGTTCAGTAAAACAGAAAATTACCATAAGAAAATGCAATGATTATATTATTGAATATAAATACTTTCAAATATTTAGACATTATACTGCTCGTAAAATATTGGTGAATTGATAAATGAAATTAGATTTAAAAATGGCTGAAGATTTTTCTGTAAACTGCTAAATTGGCAGATTAACAAAAATTGTTATTTTCTGAAACAAATGGATATTAATAATTTAATTTTACATTCATCATATTTAAATATCAGCATTCATAGTTTACAATTTATTTATGAATTTACTGTTTCAGTTTGAACTAACAAAATTTTTTCCATCTCTGTTTAAAAAAAAAAATCGAAGGTGTGTCAAATCTCGTTTCTGTTCTATGATAAACGCTCTAAATAAATATGACATAATCAGCTGAATTTATTCATGCATTCATTCTTTGCTTTCTAGATATCTACCATGCTTACAATGATTTAGTATGTTTTATGTTCACATAAATTTAATAAGAAAATTTGGAATCATCAAAAAACAAACTGGATTTCAAAAGCTGTGGAATTTTCCTAATTCCATTTTATCTTAAGATTGAATTGCCCCGTCAAAGTGAAGGAGAAATCCATCTTTATTTCAGAAAATGACAAGAAAATCTCGATGGAAAGTAGGATTAAAGAGAGTAAAAATCTTGATTTAGAGTAGGTAGGAAATTAACTTTGAAGGATTTTATCAAAGGGATACCCACGTTCTAAAGTAAGAACAAGAAATTCAGAAATTTCTGACATACAGAATGAAGACGGTGTATCTAAATGTCTTTAGAAATAAATATTTCTATAATTACAATAATTATTATTCATTAAATTTCAAAATCAATGTTAATATTTATTTTTAAACATTAGATACAAATACTATAAACTGAGAGAATATGTATTCACTTCATAATTTTGAAATACATACTGGGATATGAAGTTTTTAAAACTTTTTTCCTCAAAATGTTTTTCAGAAAAAAAATCTTAATAGAAAGCTCAGAAAATGATAGGACAAAATTAAAACTTGTTACTTCGTAAAAACAAACTATATATTTTTGGGTTTTTTTTTCATAATGCATTAATTAATGCATAATTGTTGCATTATGCACTAATTTAAATGTGCATAATTATGCACTAATTTAGAAATGTGTTCTTGAAAAAAGAAATATTAAACAGAATTTTGTAATGTAACTGTTCTAGTGTTTACATATAAGTTTCATTCTAAGAATTGGCATTTAATTAATTTTATTTGTTCTACTTCCAAAACGCTCATAATATGACCAACATAAACTAGAACAACACATATTAAAACTTTTATCTATTCATTCATATTAATTATACTTAAGAAGGATTTTACCGAAAAAAAAAACAAATATGTATGCATTTACTTTAGAGAATTAATTTTTAATTAAAAGAAAAGAATAAATATACTGGAAACAAATGCAAATAGTACTATATACCCTTTACCATTCGAAAATGTCTTCTATTGCCTTTCGAAAAGTTTTCCCAGTTCCTATATAATCCCAAAGTTTTACAATTTCTACATGTTTTCAGAATTTCGAACTTGTGTTTGAAATGATACAAGTTCTTTCCTAACTTTTCACATGCTCTCCTTTAAATCTGAAATAATAATACCATAGATTCATATATGATATTATCTCAAGATATTATACTTAGAATAAATGGTGTTTACCTAAGTTCTCTCTATAAAATCGAAGCCAGACGGATTTTGGAAACGGTCGAGAATGAATCAAATGTTCTTTGTCTTCTATACAAATAAGAGTTTCATATTTCACAGATGATTCATGGTATTTTATGAAGGAGCACAGAATGGAAAGGGCAAATTTATGATAATACTCTCTTTCTTTATAAGTTTCAAGAGAATACATTCGTTAGTTTTCAAGCAGATATTTTGTTGTGAATATATTCCACTAGATCTAAACTTTACCTTACATAGATCATAGTTTAGATAAAATTCATTTTTTTTAATCTACAATTAAACTTATTTTTGAGAGGAAATACTTACAAAATCAGAATATTTTTTTTAAATAAGTTTTCCTCGAAATACGATGACACCATGATTCTTATAACCAAATTTCAAAGAAATATCAAAAAGAGAAATTACATTTCAAACACACATTATAGTTACCTTAAAAACAATTATGATAATTTTCCTGAAATATTTTTTTTAAATATTACATAAATAAAAATACAATTCTTTCATGTAGAAATAAAGTTTATACATAACTATAGCTATAACTATAGCTTTAGCTATAACACACATAACTATAGCTATAGCTATAACTATAGCTTACACATAACTATCATAACTTGAGAATATGACCAAAAATTAACTTGAAAGAAAAGAAATATGCTAAGAAAATGTTTCCTCCTCACGCTGTAATGAGTATTACTGCTAATTGCTAAATCTTGCAGAAATCTGTCGGAAATTAGTTACAGTTGCTTGAATTTTAGCTACATAATCAGCTTTGCAATGCAATATTTATCTTTTGCAATTTAATTCCTCGTGAAATGATCTAATATGATGTTTCTCTTGTCATCTTATACTTTAATATAAATTCTTTTCTTGATTTGTTGAATTGATTGATTGAGAAAAAAATATTTTATGTAAGCAGTTTATTTATTGATTTCATGATAAATATATATCATTTGTTTTATTTAATATAACCTTTGCTATATCAACATATTCATGTCAGAAACTGAAGCTTTGACTTTAGTTAAAAAATAATTACTGTAAAAAATGAATTAAATAATAAAATGTCTATAAATTATATCGCATCTAATCGCAAAAAAGGTTCTAATTATAAATATGAATGCATGCTGATTTTCTATCATTAATAATTAAATTAGATTAGATTTTAATAATAGCAAAATAAATTCTGATATTAATAAATATGCTTCTAATAATAAATATATATTTCAAATCAGTTGCATCGTATAATCTTTAATACAAAATGAATAAAGAAAAAGAATGAAGCACAGAAATAAAAGAATAATATGCTCATACTTCAAAGAAATTTCTGCAATGTTATAAAATAATGCATTGATTTATGTCAACTCTACTCTATTTACTTGCCATATAATGATAATTGAATTTAATAGAGGATGAAATCAGTATTTTCTTCATTACGTATTAATTAGAAAAAGAAAAGATATAAACATGCACTTGAAGATATCTATTTACTCTAGAAATGAAGAAGCCTCTGGTCAGAAGCAGCATACTTACAAAAACTCTTTAATCTCCAACACCAAATAACGTTGACAAATTTAAATTAAAAATAAAATCCATTTTTGTTTTCACTTTTTTTCAGTCATCTATTTCTCTTCTCGGAACGATACCTACGACACGCCGCAGGAAAATTTTACATCTGCCAAAAGAGTTGAAGCAACGGAGGTAATAAAGAGTAAAATCAATATAGTTTTTTATGATAATTAAAGAAAACTCTGGTGAAGATCTTAATTTATTTCATTTGTAAGTTTCAGCACTGTCATCACATCAGGAGATTTCTTAAGACTTTTTTTAACTTGATTTATTTGTTCATTGGATCATTAGTAAGATGAAATTTTATAGTATTAAAAATGGAATTTTGTAGTACTAAAGATGGAATATTGAAATTCTAAAGCTGTAATAACTTTCGATGCAAACAGACTATTTTTATATTACCAGAAAACCATTAACAGCGGAATTATCAGTTAATCATTTAATTAGTACAATTTAATTGCAAAACGTATTTGCTTTATTTATTTTTGATTAAAGGATTGCAATATTTCATAAAATACACATTGATTAAGTGCATAAGGTATAGTGAAATAAATTAAGAACTTCTTTGAATCATATTTAAAAGACTGGAACCAATGAAATTTTAAAATCCATTCTGTCTGATGTACAAATATTTTTTTTTCTGTTTTTTAGGTACTCTATTGAAATTTTCAACATATTAGTAATTTCATGGAAACATTTTATTGAAATTATTGAAATTTATTAATTTAGGAATTTATGTAATACTATTTACGAACAAGAAATAAAAACGAAATAGAAGAAAGTTTTAATTCTAGATATGCGATAGTTTAATGCTTATATTTACATTTTTTTGTTAGAATTTTTTATGCATATTAATGATTGCACAATGCAATATCCTTGAAATATAATAAGATTATTCAAATTTCATTTGTAGTGCAAATATCATTTATAAATTTCATGTTTCTAGAATTGACAATAAAGATATTATTATGAATTTTATGAAAGCAATGCAGAAATATATACTATTTTACCGAAATAGATAAATCTAGCAATTTTCTGTTCATCATGTGTTTTATCTATTTATATTACTGATCGGCTTATTATAGAATTATAGAATTGAATTTTTTACAAAATGGAAATATTATTTTAAATTATATTTGCACAATAATGCAGAGAATTCTGATCGCCGACTTCATTAATTGTGTATTTCGTAATTTTACTCAATACAAAGCGATTATTCTGTTTCATGGATAATTATAAATTCCTTCTTCATGATCAGTTCTTTTTATTTAAGAATTTCGTTTCTATATTTACCTAAATTAGATAAATTCATCGCTATATTAGAATTACAATATAATCAAAATATGTCATATTATTTATATTGTATTTGCTATGAATACTGATATATTTCTGATACTGAATATTATATTTCAATATCGATAAATATAATTTAAAGTTAAGTGTTAGTTAAAATTGCAGAAAAGTGATAAAATTGAAGAAAGTAACAGAAAGGATTAATGTGCAACCTAAATATTGCATTCTTATTTTATATCTGACATTTTCTTCTTTTTAATTATCTCGAGAAATGTTAGAAATAAATAAAATATAATTGTAAAGAATTATTCTATCATATTCTATCATAAATTTTTGTAAATGGCTCTGAAAATTTGAAATATGTACTTGAAATTAAGAAAGGTTCTTTTAATCCCATATCAGAAATTACTTTAAAAAAAATCTTGTAATGCAAAAGGAGGATGCAGATGCAACTTCTCAATTTAAAAGTATCTATAACAAGTAGTATTGAAACTAAATTTTATGCATAAGATATAGAAAATATGAGGATGTGAGACCTGAATAAAAATAATATAAAAAGTCGTAAATTGTAGTGATGATATTAGCTATGCTATCCCATCTCTTCTTCTTCTTGTGTGCAGCGACCACCCCACCACCACAAAGCGTAGCATTAATGGCAGGATTTGTTGCGGCCTACTGCTATCTTTAGCAAAGTCCGTCCATAATACTGACCGATTCACAAAACTGACACCCATTTCGAGGCAGTTGAACCCTAACCACAAGTGGTCAATCAGTGACCGTCCTCCTCATCTTTCCATTCGCCTATCTTCCTATTAATCAAGGAAAAGGTCATCACTTAAAGAAAAATTTTTCGGAACTCACAATATTTCCCCAAATCCAAGTTTCACAACAGCAGAAATCCAAACACTTTGAAACAGTTAGTAAAATCCAAAAATTTTTAACATCATGTCTTTCAGAGTTTTAAGATTTTCTGAAACCATCAGTATAATACTTAAGTTATCCTTTTTAACTTGCAAATTCATTCTTAATCCAAGGTTCCTATGCATTATTTTAAATAATGGTAAACAGTACCGATTCCACCAAAGATATATTTATTTTCCTGCTTTCTTCCAAATCTTTGAAAATATGCGGCAAATCTTCCATGTCCTGATATAATTCGGATAACCAGTGGATGGTATCTTACTTTTTATTTCTGGGTTAGGAATAAATTCATAAGTTACTTTTCCTTTTTTGGAATATATACAATATGTTAAAACATTGTAGCTTTATTTCTTCTCTTAATTGCTATTTTAAGACATTATTTTATTTGGGAGCAATTATATGAACACTCTCTTTCTGTGCCGTCAACTTTACATATTGATCCGCCTTTTCATTACCATATATTTCAATATGGTCCTTAACACAATTCAACTCTGTCTACGTGTTAATTGCTATCATGTATCTATTGGGAAATCCACGCAATTTAGGTAAGTTACACAAATTTCCTAAGCATACATAGCAACAGCTCTACTCATTCATTTTAAAAAGTATATAGTTATTTTTCAGTTAGTAATTCTTTTATTAAAGGTTTATGCGTATTTTTATTACGCGTCCTACCTTATAAGAGTGTGCTTTATTTATAAAGCTATTATAAAATAGAAAGTATAACATTACGGTGGTTATTATGGAATTTAGAAGCTTTATAAATTACTAAATGCTTAATGTGTGCAGCAAACACTGAGATATATGATTTGAATAATTCGGGAAAACTTGTTAGCTTATAATTAAATAAGAGCCAGAAAAACAGTATCAGGCTATTTAATAAAAAAATTGTTGCTATTCTATAATTGCTACTTTTCTTTAAATATTTTAAAGTGATATTTTTGAATAACAATAGAGAATATCGGCTAACCTATTTTGTACATTGAGAATGTAAACACATTGAAATTTAAGGAATGGTATTCTTTCCAAAGGTACATAACTTCTGTGCATATTTATTACTCAAACATTAATGAAATTTCACTTTGCTCCTTTTCCTCCATTTTTCAGCTCCAGTAGTGCTATTAGTTTGCAGAAATTAATGAGTATTTTCCTGTTCATTGTTTTTGGCTGTAAATACTTCCAAACAATAAGCACTATTTTATAGTCACCTTATGCATCAAACAAAATTTAAAAACATTCAATATAATAATATTGTACACATACGCAATGACATTATAAAATTAAAAGATGTAAATATTATTTCTTTTATTTATCGAAAATTTAATTACACTCCAATGCATTATTTCAGAAACTCGATTATTCTTACATTCCCATCGTTCTTTAGAATAATTGTGATGTCAATCATTTTCATACTATAGAGATTTCAGTTTTTGAAAAAAAAATGATATTTTATCCTAACATTCGAAATATCTTCAATTTCAGCTACATATTTTTAACTTGATAGATAATAGCATTTCCGTTTCACTTTCTTCTCTTAGGAGAGAGCAAGAAACTAGCATATTAGAGGATAGTGAAGACTAGTTATTGCTAGAAAAAATGGAAGTTTTCATGAATATATAATCTTCCGTTAAGTTTTCTTATGGTTTGAACTATCATAGAAATCGCTTCAGTCGTGTAATCAGTTAAGCGAGAAAAAAAACCTGACCCCAAAATAATATATGTCTTAGATCCAATAGTAAAATAAAATTTAATTATGTGCATAACATCTGTAATTGTACTGCAATTATATTGTATTTTAATATAATTATTATTTATCTATATTTTATGTCATTCAATGGAATCGCTGTAGCTCATCATGCTTATGTAAGTGATTCGATAGGTTATAGAATTTTTCTAGATTAAATTACGAAATACTATTTTTAATAGATATAGCGATAAAACTCATATGTTTTAGAGCTTCCATTTTCGGCGTCAAGAATGAATTTATTCACTTGATCTACATACAGCGTTTCTTAAAATAAAATATTTTTCCTTACGAAGCTTTAGTACAGGAAGCACGATTACAAATTTGATTCTTAGCAATATGGTTAATATAAAAGCGATATAATTAACATAAAAGTGAATTTAAAAGGTCAAAGATTTAAGATTTTTCAAAGTTGTGAATTATGTATATACAAAATAAAAGAAAATACAAAATACACAAAAATCAAAATGTCGATAATTGTACTCTCATCACAACCATCCTTGCATTAAATGATGATAATAATTTTTTCCACTTTAAAAAGAAGTTGGTGCGTTATTCAAAAAATAAACCAAGACTTGTTTTATTATTTCAATAAGTAAAAAAGTATATTATTGCATAAGCTGATTATTTGAGGAAAATTACCATGAATCTCTTACAAATCCATATGCAACTATTTAACAACTGAAACCATGGAAAATCAAATAGTCATTTAGGATTCCATCTCAACATACATATTGGAATGAAGAAAGTTAACTGTAAGAAATATAATCCATCATAAGCAATCCAAAAATCAAAATTAAACTGAATTCATATATCTTTCTACAATTTATTGAATTGAGTCATCGATGTTACGCAGCAACAGCCAACATAAATCACTATCATCGAAATCTGTTTCACTGAACAGCATTGCCGACGATTCCTTTATTCCAGATCCAAGAAACACAGTCTAGCTGACGTCCCAACGAATAATTAGCAACCTTGTTTGGAAGTATGGAAGGCTCATCAGGAAGAATGTCTGAAACAGCTGTTTCTATCCCGTCACAACCAATCGCATGTGGTTCTCTCTTTAATGGGTTTCTTTGATGAACCGCTTCTTGGTATGAATTCGTATTCGTTACCTGAAAAAGTGGCTATTTCCATTCCTGCTGTTTATGATTAGAAAGTCAAATTAGAATGGAGTCATTAACAGCAGGCGGAGAAGGTTTTGCTTTATTCGCAGAGTTTTACATGGATGTTTTTCATCGGAGCTATCTGCTTATCAGTTACAGTTATGGGAATAAATAAAATTAATAAATAGCTTGAGTAGGTCAAGCTTGAATAGATAATTTATTGGGACTCAGTAGCTTGGTATGTGTTTACATTTTGATTGCATTAATCGCGTAAAAATTGTCTTTGTTACTTTATCAAGACACTTGATAGATTTTGAATTCTATATACACATTCATGTACTTTAAATAAGAAATTTTCTACATGTAAATAAATTTGGTCCTATAACATCAATATACAATTTTTGTTGAATTATCGATAAGTTTGTAGTATTTTAAAAGAAAAAAAGTTAGTTGTGGGGTATTTAAATATTAAAAAACACATTATCTTACCATGTGTTATTGCTGGGAAAAATGTAACTAAATAATTAATAGCTTTTAATGAAACTTTTTGATGGGATTTTTTTTATAGTTCTCTTTTAAATGGTTTCAGTATATATATGTATATATATTTCATTTAAATTAAATATCAGAAATTTTTTTCTTTCTCTCTCAAATTTCAAAATTTCGATTTTTTTTTCATTCACAATTTTCTTCTCCATTACCGTTAACTATCTAACATTCAGCAGTAAAAGTTTTCATTGCGATATATGATAACACGATTGGGTGTTATATTTCATTTAAAAATATATCCAAGAAGATGAAAATTAATCAAAATAGATCCAAATGCATTTTATACTTTTATATACTATTCAAACAGCAGCAAACAGTGCATACAAAGGTCTAATGTAAGACGTTTAGTTACAAGTTTTCATAAAGAATAAAACTCAAAAATGCGGTCAGTTTTTTTCATACTTTGAAATATTATTTATTTATATATCGATAAGTAAATGAATAAGAGAAAAATTAGGAAAATTCATATAATCCATGGACAAAAATATACAAATGATGTATCTTGGAAGAAATGAAAAAGCAAAAGAAAAAAGTCAATCTATTAAATGTTAAAGTATGTATTAAATGTAAAGATATATACGTAGTGAAATAATCCTACAGTTAATCTTACATATTTTTAATTGAATATTTCTTTCCATATTTTTATTAACTACTATATTTCTAAGCTGTGGGAGCAATTAAAAGTCGTTCAATGCAAAAATGTTTTTTTTAATAATGAAACAATAATACACTTAATTGAAATTATATTCCATTCTTCAATAGGAAAAGAATTTTATGGAAATGAAAATGTCCAATCATGAAACATTGTTACGAACTTTTAGCTCGAATTTCATCAATGTACCATAAAATTTCTTTAAAAACGCAATAATATGAGTGTAAAAAACCATACATATTTATTATATTAAAAAAATATAGAACAAAAAATTGGCCACTGGAAATGGTAGAAAGTATACAGTAGAAAATTTATTAATTGCAAGCAGATATATTTTCTAGATATCCTATATTTAAATAATTCTTTTTTATAAAAACAAGTATCTTGAACACATCTTGTAAACGTTTTTGTTTCTCTGAAACCATGGAATCAATATTTTGGATTTACATCTGTGGCATTCTCCTATGGTTAAATAGATATGTTTTCTGTGTTTGACTGATTTTGTTCACAAATTTTCTCATACATCCTTTACGGTTATGAAATATCTTCATTTAATTGATGTTTTACGCATATGATAAATCTGATTTCAAGACTTTTGGAAATTCCTTTGAGCTCTTAAAGCTATTCTGAGAAGTATGCTTTGTTACCCCAAGCATGTAGTTAACGATAATGTTGTTTTTTTTAACTTTTTATTAATAAAGTATTTAATTGAGTTCTTCATAAATATTTCTGCTGCGTATCGTCTATTTGATCTTAAATTAATGTTTGATTTTTTATATTATGTCTCTGTATAGTTTACTGTATTGATTTTAATATGGAGCTCAAACATGAAACAATGTCTGAACACATGAAAATTTATAAGATTCTCATATACTAAATATGTACAAATATCTTTGAAGCAAGTATGCTAATTCCAAAATTCAATATTCTTTTATCATGAATTAAAAATATAAGAATATGAGAATCTTATTAATTTAAATATTTTTTATCAGTAACATACACAATTTTACTAAATTAATGCAACGTGCATAGATTTAATTTTATTTTCCTTGCGCATTTTTTCTTCAAATCATTAGATAAAAGAAAATAAACATTTCTAGAATAGCATGTAACACCTCTCTGCCCAAGAACTTCCAATATAGCTAGTAGCAATACACAAATATAATAACTTTATAACATGAGATAGTCTGAATATCTTTTTCACAATAATTATTAATAAATATTAGGTTGTTATGAATTCTCTATTCATATATATAACATAAATTAAATTAAACATATATATACGAATGTGAGAATCTTATTAATTTTTTATATACGAATAATTTATTATATACGAATGTGGGAATACGAATATTACGAATGTGTGAATACGAATGCGAGAATATTATTAAATTTTATATACGAATAATTTATTATATACGAATGTGTGAATATATGAATGTGGTAATCTTATTAATTTAAATATTTTTATTAGTAACAAACACATTTATACTAAGTTAATGCAAATTGTATGGATTTAATTGTATTTTCCCTGCGCTTTTTTGCCAAATCATTAGATAAAAGAAAATAAGTATTTCTAGAATAGCACGTATTACCACTCTTCCCAAGAACTTCCATTATAACTGGTAGCTATACGCAAATATAATAGCTTTATAACGTGTGATATTCTGCTTATTTTATTTGCAATAATTATTGATAAATATTAAGTTGTTATGAATTCTCTATTTATATATATAGCATAAATTAAATTAAACATGTATATAAAAACACTTTCGTCATCAAGCAATGGAGTGATAAAAATATTATCAAGGATTCAAAAAAGGTGTTTGTCTTTTATAGAAACTCATTAAAAGTGATTAAATCATGATCTAAAAATATTATTGATGCCAATATTCTGCCTGTATATTTTTCGCTTATAAGAGCTTAATTGCAAAAATAATTCAACTGATTTTCTTTCTGCATTTTAATGAAATCAGCTGCATAGAGGTGGGAATCAAATTAGAATGGGAATATTAAAATGTCTTATTACAATTTATTGAATAGAAATCACACTTCCATATCAATAATTTAATTTGTTTTCCATAAATGCAATGAAGTATGCAAATTACTTTTGGAGATTGTCTAAAAAGAATTAGAAAAATCTTGCAAATCATTACCTTTACATTTCAAAAATTAAATTAAATGGGATATTAAAATTTCAAAATATATAACTTAATTGAATAAATTAATTATTTTCTGAAATGCATTATTTTTAAATGTTAATGCCTGTACATCATAGTTATATAAATAAAATACGAATAGAAATGTTTAAAAAATGTTTTAGTAATTTTTGTTCGGTACAAATTACTTTATGCTTTTTAAAAATATATTGCATGTTAACAAACCTTTTAGTATATTTTGATATGAATAATTTAATTTTTCTTCTATTTTTTTGAAACATGCAGGATATTTTGAAATTGTTTTTTAATTATATAAAAATATTGCAAAATTAATAATTTTGCATTTCAAATATTAAAAAGAATATTAAATTAAAAAAAAACAAATAGTATAATTAAAATCAAATAATGATTAACCATTATTTTATATGCACTTTCCTTTAAATTTGCAAGGAGTAATTTATATATAATTGATTATTATTGAAATAAAATAAAAAAACAACAACATATTTAATATTTTTTTAAAAATGAGCTTAGAATTTACAATTTTTTTGCATGAAAAATATTTTATTAGTGATAAAATTTATAACATTTAAATTGTACATTCTATTATGCAATGAGAATATAAGATAATAAAAGAATTTATTCTTTGAATTTTATTAAGAATTTGTTTGAACAGAGAAAATCTATTCATGAAAAACAAAATATCAATTGAAATGTCCTTTTTGCTGATAACAATTTGAATGCGACTAAAAAAATATTCCTTCTTTGTAAAATCGATTCATGAAAAAAAATCATTTAGAACAAAATGATAAACATACTAGGAAAATATAAAGTATTTTTTCAACAATGAATATCAGGCATATTTTAGAAATAATAGGAATAGTACTTTTTCTGCCTTTTGCAAATTAAATTAAGTATTTGCAACTAATTAAATTCGTTTTATCTTCATTAAGCACTTTTTTAAAAACAAGATTAACTAATGTTTTTTTTCGTCGAAGCAATATCACTTTATGAAATATTTAAACAATTCTCTCTGAAGACTAAAAAACAATTGAAGTTAATCGGAAAATCAATCAAAAAATCATCCGCAGTGATTGTGAATAAATACTTTTAACTCATTTATTTGAAAAATTGTAATGAAAGTTTATTCAATTGATATAAAATGCATGTATTAAACTAATCCTATTAGTTTGGATATTTCATTTTACATGAAGGATGTTGTTTTATTTCCTCTGTAAATTTCAATTAAAATTTATTATCTTATTGAAATAATTTCCAAAATATGTGGAACAATGAATTCTGTATTAAATAAATAAATATTTAAGGCAGTATCATGAATTTATTTGTCTTTGTATTCATTATAATTCCATGAAAGTCTTTAACACTTTCTAGGGCCGTGAGAAGTATGCTTCCCACCAAATTTTTCATTGTATGAATTTATGTAGGTTGGCATAAGTTCTGACAAATTTTTTTAGAAAGACAGAAACTTAGATGCTTCAGTTCTTTATCTCACATAAAATGTTGTGTCTTGATTTGTTACTTAATTATTAATTAACAAAATTAATTAATTAATCAAATTAAATTTATCTAATAAGCTAAATGAATCCCTTTTCTTATTCTAATTCCAAGCCCAAAAATATTTTAATATAATATGACTAAAAAAATGGCCCTTTAAAGGGTTAATTCATTATTAGAGTAGATTGTTTTAAATTTGATTTTATTGAAACTCGCAAATACCTGAATTTTTGAGATCTTATATTTTTCAGGTTATGAAAATTAGCTTCAAAATTTATTAATCCAAATTTATTATTTAGTATTCATATCTCTGAAAGTTTAAAAATATTTTCTCCATAGATGATAAAAAAATAAAAAGAATTTAATACAAATTGACTGGTAATTTGTATTCAATTGTAAACTGGAAAAAAAAAACTGCTTCTAGCTTCCACACGATTAAATAATACAAGATTTTTCCGTACCATAGAAAGACAGAAAAATTTGATCAGCTTATTATCATATAATATTTGATTCCGACTCAACATTTTCCCTCTTTTTAATCATTTTCAATGAATTAAATTGATATATAGGTGATTAATGAAAAATTAATCTCCAGAATACCACCGAAGTTAGAGATTTTCGTTGAGATGTATAAAAGAGCGTTCACTCTTTTGAAACCTTCGAAGATCCGAAGATCCAATTAGACATAAGTAGATCACTTATTCTAGTTATTTCCTTATTTTGTAATATGCAGAAGGATTAGGGTCAATGCGAGATTAATTTAGTGAGATTATGATTATTTGACGGCACAGACAGTGAAAAATAACTGAAACTCTTGTGTGTATTTTATACTTTAAAAATAATTATATTACAACGAATCCAAATTTTCAATTTTCTTTAATAAATGATCTCAAACTGAGTAACTGTAAAAATTTAAAAAAAATCTTCAAGTCTTATGAATTTTATTAAGTAAAAATAATTTTGACGATATAATATTTTAATCAATAAAAGTGTCTCTGTTGTATGACTATTTCTAACCTAGCTAAAAAAATAAGAACTTCATTAAAAAAAAAGGGAGAATTTTAAGTATTATTTTGTCAACTCCCCCAAAAAGGGCGAAACTCTCCTGAAGGGAACATTGAATGGTTTGAAGTCATTAATTATTTTTTATTTACTTTTATTTATTTTTTTATATATAATGATAAAAAAATGAAAACAAAAATAGGATTTATATTTCAACAGACACTTACATTTTCCAATCACGTACTTGGAACAACAGTTATAAGAACCAGTGAATATTATTATATGATCTACTAATGAAATGTAACGAAAGTATTATAAAAATTTTCTCTTTTTCTGTACTTGAATATATTTCGAAGAAACAGATGCATTCTTTTATTTTCCTTTAAGGAAAATCGGTAAAATTTCATATTCGAACGGACGCTTTATACA
>JAPMOR010019413.1:0-16573 GCA_026543865.1 Argiope aurantia | reverse complement strand
TTATCTTTAAAATTAAGTTTCCAAAAGGTAATTCACAATGCTAATAAGTGTAAAAGTGTGAGAAATAACTAACTTACGAAACTTTAGTAACAAATGCTTATCTACTAAAGCTGAAAAAAAGTTCATGTGAATTAAGATTTATTTAAATTACTCTCATCTTTCTTCATCGAAGGCTTTTTAAAAGCCTTACCTATTCATCCACTTAAATGCCATGAAAATGATTGCTTATATTCATAGACTACAGGATTTTAATTAGGTGGAAAATTAATCTCGATAGAAATTATGCGCGTTTAATATGCGTCAACACGAAACATATGTTCCGTGGCAAAATTTTAATTTATAGCTGGAACTTTAAACCCTGATTATTATGATAGCAATACAATAGTAGTACATTTTATTCGCAGAGCGTTTAAGCCAGAAATATTCGCTTGAAGAATATTATAATGCGCATGCATAGTGAATATAAATTATATTTATTACTGTAATTTATGCTATCTATTAATTGGAAACATTTGCGATCTACTTAGAAGCATTTGGATAATTAAATTAACGAATTCCTTAAATTTCTCTTATGCTTTGAAGAAACATTAGAACTTGTACTAACAGCACCAGAAGAATAAATGCTTATAGGATAATTGAAATAAATCTGGAATTTGTTCTTCCGGAATTTCTGTAATGGATATTGATTTGAAATGTCATTTTGCTGTTATGTATTAACCAGTATTAGCCTTTTCGGAAAATGCGTATCTAAATTGTCATAATATATATATAATATATATAATATATCATAATATATATAATAATTAAACAGTTATTATATATGTAAAATAATTGTCATTGAATAAATTCGTCTCAATGCAAAATTTTTGTACTTTTTCCATGAAAAGTATATTCGTCAAAATTAGTTAACTGATTAATGATTGATCTTTTTGTCTTTTGTAATTGGAAACATTTGCGATCTGCTTAGAAGCGTTTGGATAGTTAAATTGGAACTTTTTGGAAATTCATTTTTCTTAAAATACTTTAATCTATATATTTGTTACAAAAATATTATAGATTTTTCTTTGTTTTAATTCTAAAATCAGTTTAGTGAAAAATATTTGCTTTCAGAATTTTATATTGTTTATTCGTGTTGAAAAATTATATCTATTACTGTAGTTTATAGTCTGTAATACACCATAGAAAAAACAGTTAATTTCCATTTGAAGACGCTGCAATACTCAAATTTACGAATTCATTAAATTTCTCTTATGCTTTGATTAAACATTAGAACGTAATTATCTTAATAGGATAATTGAAGTAAATCTGGAATTTATTCTTCCGGAATTTATGGAATAAATATTGATTTGAAATGTAATTTTGCTATTATATATTGATGATTGATCATTTCTTCAATATTTTGGAAATTCATTTTTCTTAAAATGCTGTAATCTATATATTTATTTAAATTTTTTTATAAATTTTTGTTTGATTTAATTCTAAAATCAGTACAGCTAAAAATATTCGCTTGTGAAATTGTATATAATTTATGTGTGTTGAAAAATCATGTCTATTACTATAATTTATAGCTTGTAATACACTGTAGGCCCTACAGTGTATTACAAGCTTTCCCTACAGTGTAGGGAAACAGCTTCCATTTGAGGTCTCGACTTCGGAACCGAATGGTTTTAGGTTCCAGATCCGATTCCAACAAAGAACCGCCGCTTAAGCGATATTGGTAACCGTTAAATTCGTTGGGGCCTGTTCTCACGCTGGTGTGGTCTGGAAACTTGAAGAGGAGGGGGGAGGGCTGTCATTTCAAGTGTCGTCTTCGTCATCTGACCCTTGTTTCAAAATCTCGAGGTATCGCAAAATAACCGTAGTGTTTCTTTAAAACGGGACGTTGATATAACTAATCTAAACTAGACTAAGTTTCCATTTGAAAACGCTGCAGTTCACAAATTTACGAATTAAACTTTCCATGTAATAGATTAGAATATTTGCCCACATATATTAATAGAATTAGCGTGTTAATGTTTATACTATAATTGAAATAACTCTGGAATTTATTTATTCTTAATGGTAATCTTTCGCTGAAAATTCCAGCGATTTAAACAATTTTGAGATGTGGTTTTACTATTATGTAACAATGATTGATCCTTTCATCGAAGTTTTGGAAATTTATATTTCCCTTAAAAGGCATTACTATAAACATATCTTCCCAAACTTTATTGATTTTGTAATCATGCCGAGAAATTATATTAGCGTAGCCAAAAAACATCAACAGTAATAAAGTAAGGCATTTTATTATTAAAAGATTTTTTTTTATCGTTTGCGGTTAAATCAAAAATTGAAAGAAATTTTCTTATAAAATAATATTTTGTAAACAGAAAGTTAATCTATTTTTTTCGTTTGTTATCATTTAAATTTTACATTTAAGAGCAATTTAATATATTTTTTAACTTTTGTAAATACATTAATAATTTTAAAAGAAAAGTACATTTGGGGTTATTTGTGTGTATAACCTGAAAAACAATAGCAAAACAACAAAAATCTTTCCATCAATAATTCGATTTCATATTTTAAAATTTTATTATTGAAAAAATAAGATAGTTGATTAAAATTTGCTTTTCTTTTTAACCTCCACGTTTAACTATTACTTTATAGATTATGCCGTAAAGAAACAACAACTGAAATTTTATTTCTTATTTACATGAAATTGTATTTTAGCATTATATTGCCAAAAATATCAACAGTAATAAAATAATATATTTTATTATGGCATGATTTTTTTAATCGTTTGCGGTCAAATCAAATTTTTCTATGAAATAACGTTGTGTAAACAGAAAGTTAATGTATTTTTTTTTATCACATAAAGTTTGCCTTTAAGAGCAATTCAACCAATAATTTGTTATTTAGTTTCTATAAATGCATTACTAATCTTAAAGCAAAAAAATATTCAGGGATTTTTGCGTGCTTGAATAAAAACAGCAGCAATAAACGCTATCGCTACTTTGATTTTATATTTTTAAATTTTATTATTGAAAAACAAAATAAGATAATTAAAATTTGCTTTTGTTTATTACGTCTGTTTTTAACCAATGCTTTATGCAGTAATGAAGCATGAAGAAGTGAATGAAGTGTAAATTTATTTCTTATTTACGTGAAATCGTACTCTAACATTATATTATTATTAGAAATGCTTAATTTAACATATTTGTCACTGTGCCACGCGTGTTTGTGCATTATCGGTATTTAAGCTAATAAAAATTAAAAATGTAGTAATTTAGAGACATTAGTTTTCAATGTTAATAATAAGTGGAAACCATAAATATTTCAAGCTATTTATGATATTTTATGGCCTCACGACCTGCTTGCTTTAGACCTACAAGTCCTATTTTACTTGCCTTATAAATTATAAGTATAATGTTTTACATGCTTTATTACGTACCTGCCTCTTGACCTGCAAATATAATATTGGTACGGATCACCGGGTTCGCTTGTAGTGGGTATATGGTGTGGAAACACAATCAGCAGGCCTCAGTTGAAGAAAACAACGATGTTTATTTACACAAAGAACACTACACAGACGATGAATACAAAGACGACAAATATGTACAGCCGAAACGAACACACAGCAGCACACTACAACACACAGTAGTCCACAAATAGTATTCGACCACGGCACACAACGCGGCCAGGCTGAATTCAGCAGGAGAAGTAATCCCCTAGAACCTTCTGGGCCAATCAGGCGTATCACAGCTGCTATTGGAAGGATCGTTAAAACTCTCGAAGTTTCCAGCATTATTTATTTTGTCAATCTATCAATCTACGCCAAGTTCATCGCCAAACTGGGGAGTACTGGCTCGGCACCCGAGCAGCACCCAATGCAGATGATTGTAAATCGGTCTTTCCGGTGATAGAACTGACCGAACTGGGAAGCAGCATTACAGGTTTGTAATAATATTCTACTTGCCTTATATGGCATCATTGAGAATCACGAATTGACGAAAGAAAATAATTAATTCTATCTTTTGGCTATTTTCTTAACCAATATTGCTTAAAATCAGATTGAACAATGTTCATTTTATTAATTAATTACTCACCACACATTTTCAACCAGTTTATATCAATATTTCGTTCTACTACGATCGAATTAGTTGTTGCGGTTTTATCTTCAATGTTAGTCAGTTTTTCTTTAAGAAAAAAATCTATCTCTATAATATCGTAGATATCTGCATTAGGTACTCCCTAGATGGTCCACTCATACTTTGACAGACAAAAGAGCCCACATTTCTCCATTATTATGAATTATTGATGCATGGAATAAATTAGTTATGATAGGCGGGCAGGAGAATAAGCACTCCCATGTCTGTGTTGTGTTTTTGTTGTGACTTATGGCATTTTACAAGCCCGCTGACAGTTATCTGTCGGTGATTTAAGCCGAATGAACATCTCTTGTTTTTTCAGTAGCTCCAACTAGAGCCAAGAGTACGACTTAGCTACTCACACGTCACAACCCTTTTTACGGGGCAGACTTCATTCATGTATTTCATTCACTCATCCGCAGATCGTAATTTAGACCTGAATCAGCTAACGATCATCTCTGAACCAGTACCCCCAGTGGTATTACTCTCGACATGGAAGACTTTGTGACCACGATGGATTTATAAGTGCGCCAGCCACCACACATACGGAGAGTCTTCGGCCAGTGGTGGTTCGAACTCGTAAACCAAAGAATGCAAATCCAACACCCTACCAACCTAGTTATCCCGGCCTACTTCCATATCTGGAAATGAAAACGCAAAGCCACCAGAAGCATACGTATATTGTTAAATATTATTAAACAGTATTTGCAGTATTGTATAATATTAATTGTGCAACGTTTTGGGCTACCTGGGACATCTTCAAAATAGAAAGTATTATCTGAAAAGTCTTAGACGAGAATCACATGGATTAAAGAGCAAAAATATGTTGAAAATATTAAAATTAATTCTGAAGCAAAACATTTATAAGAATGCAAATAATTTAATAATTATTAAGTATTTTATTTTTATTTTTAACCTTATAGCAAATTCTACAGAATTAACTTGCATGAATTAATATTTCTTTAAAAAATTGAATTCAGTTCATACAATCAAAATGTGACTGGAAGTAAGCAATGCATAATTTAGGAATCACCCATTCTTTTAAACAAATCATTGATGCTTATAATTAAAATTCGCCTGTCAAAGAATTGACATACGAATGGAATAATCATATTAATGTTCCCCTTTTTGTTGATATTCCAGAACTAGCTGACGTCGAACTTCACAATTGTGCAACCATGGCCATCGTAGTAGAACGAGGATGACTCATGAGATGACAAATTTTACTCCGCACTACTGAAAATATTTAGGATGTTAAAAGATTTATCGCACACCGGTTGTAATGAGTATCTGTAGTTCAAAACGTATCGAGTTAAAAAGACTCCAAGCTGGAATACTATAATTTAAATCATTGGAAGGTGGAATATCTATAGTTAAAAAAGTTCTAAGCTAGAGGGCATATAATTTCTAAGCTAGAGGACATGAATATTCCTAACTAGAAGATACATAGTTTAAAAAGCTCCAAGCTAAAAAATCCATACTTTAAAATGCTCAGTGTAAAAAGATTTATAATTTAAAAAGATCCAAATCAAAGAGTCCATAGTTTAAAATGCTACAAGAAGAAGATACACAGTTAGAAAAGCTCTGAAGTAGGTGTTGTATACCAATTTGCGTTCGGTGTACGAAGCTCTTGAACTGAAAAGTTCTTAACCTTCGCTTATTGCTTTTGAGAGGGGAAATTATATTACAAATACAAATATACTATAAATTTATATATGTGATGAAATAGAAAACTGCATTTATCGTATGATTGTGGCTTCACTTGGTACCGAATTCTACAAAAACTTTATATAAATTTTATATTGAATACGTTGGCTGCCGCGTGAATTCACACCTGCCTTTTAATTAAATAGCACTTTCAATTATCAATCTAAGAAGTAGAAAAAAAAAAGATAATTTAATTAGATAGATGTATAGAACTACAGACTGGATTGATGGTCTCGAAAATGTTAATACATTTATTCTAATTCTATATTTTATTGCTATCTATATTTTAATGGCGCTTAGTTTTACTATATATTTAAAAACATTAAATTCCACAACAATATTCTCTCCGTGATTATTCTCTATAGAATGTGACATTTTAGTTACACCTTCATAAAATACTCTACCTTAATAAAACAAACATGTCACTCCATCTCCTTATCGTTTGTTACCAATACACGGATGTACACTTCATCATTCTTCCTGGACATCTACTTTTTTTTTACGTATGGATAGAGAAAAAGTCTACTGGACGTCTGTCTGTAGACACCTCCCCGAGAGGCATGTCCAGGCGATGACCAGGGAGCACGTGCGACCGGGGTCAAGCATGGCCGCGATCCGATGTAGTCGAGGCTCACGCAGAGGCCCGATATCGACCTGCAAATAAATCATTGCGGTCCGACCTGCCGGGCGGCAAAGAAAAGCCAACAGGAGGGATCTAGCGAAAATTGCAGAACTGTCACTGGCCTGTCACCGAAGTTTGTCCAGCCACCCCCTTTATTTTTTCTTTTTGTAGGGGTGAATTGGTTAGAATGTGAATGATGGGAACGATTTTTATTCACGTTAAATGCATTTCCTTGCGGTAAACGATAGAAGTCCAAAGAAAAATTATGCGGTTTTTGGGTAGTGAATTTTATTTAAAGCCGTAATGGTTGGAAAATGTTTTCTATTAGTACGAATTGATTTTCTTTACTTCACCCAATGGAGTTTTTTTTAATGTAGAGAGAATTTCGGGGTTTTGCAGTATATATACAGGAAAACTTTGTATCAATACTTGATGTTTTTAATCTTATCAGCCGCCTTTGGAGACCAGCTGGTTCTCCTGGAATATTGATGGTATTTAATTTCCTGTATAACTTAAATATTGAATGCATGACACTTGCGATTAGTTCATTAACCCCTTGACTTATGAATTTAGCTTTCTAATGAGATCGCATATCATATTTGGAACAATTATTATTATTTTAATTCCTATAATAATATAAGAACATTTGATGTATTAAAGTGTTTTTAAGTGATTTTTGCATTTTAATTTACTTTATATTTTTACTTTTCTGATTTAAAATTAAAAATTCAGTAATCAGACTCGTTATTATATGAAAAAGGGATAAGCTAATGAAATAAGAATCAGTAATATAGCTCCAATATTTCTGTAATATTCCCTGACTACTTTAGTTGATAGAAAACAAAAAGGCATGTAATTCGAAGCATAATATTCTAATACTTATTTTTACGCTTCGCCGTTATAGAAATCCATTGCCATCGTAAATTTTATTTTAAATATTAATTTACTCAAAATATTAAGTCGCATTTTAAAAATAAATTATTTTCAAATATGCTGTATATATTTAAATACATTAAGATAATGATTGATCCTAACTATAGATCTGTTAGCTTTCTCCATCTGGAAATTTCAGTTGTTATTTACTCTGAATCCTAATGAATATCCGTAATAATTTGCAGGATACGTGAATTTTGATAGAATAATAATCTTTGTAGACCATGAATGAATTCCATGATTGAAAATCAGTTTAATTTTCTAGTGCTTTTACCTTTGACGATCACAGTAGCACATATATATTGTATGATATTAAATAATATTCTCAATATTGTAGAATACTAGGTAATATACTACCGCAGAATATTGTACAATATTGTGAAAAATGCGGTGTTATCTGGGGTACTTTTACTAAATGAATGACAATAATTATGAATGATTTGTGCAGTTATTGAAGTTACTAACAGCATATCTTCACGGCTATCTGAACTAGGCTAATAATATTTTGGCTTTAAAATGATTAGCAAAACACCGAAACTACTTTGGATGATACCATTATCATCTTATTCCACAGTCATTAATGATTCGATTTGATAGCTAATAAAAATCTAAGAAGAATCTCCACAGTTGTGAAGGACGTAATGGAAGCTTTTACACATTCAGGAAGCTATAGAAAATTCTCCAATCAATTATGCAATATCTGTTCAAATAGTAATGATGTTACAGAATTATTTTTTTAAAAAAAGGACCGGCTAAAAGATGAATATATTTGATCATGATAGAGAAGAGTTAAAAGCTTTATTTTATGTCTTTAACATCAGTCCCTTTTGTTATGTGATATCACCGAATGTTTAGTCCATTTTTTACTTGCTACACGAGAAGTAACAATTCCTGGTTATTGGACTCACAGCTGTAATTATTGGATTTTCCAAATTTTGGAGGGAAGTCAGCGTAAGATGTAAGCACACATCATAACGCTGGTTGCGAAATTCCAAGCTATCTGTGTCTCTGCACATGGATCTTCTATGATTACGTTCAAAACTGTTTGAACACGATGAACATTTTTACCTGACCTGCGACGATGGACCAGTGCTTTTCCCTTTCCATATAATTCTTTTCATCTAGTAGAACCCCATTATGCTAATGTTTAAAATTAAATTCGCACAAAATTTGTCTTAAAATACTTGGATTGCATTCAGACGTTTTAACTGACAGAACACTTAACATTAGTCAGTTAATGTACCATACTCTCTTGCACTGCCAAAGCACCCGAGTAATGTGAATGATTAAGTAGCCTTTAGCATTATTATCATCTTGCTCTGTGAAGAGCGCTCGCTGGAGAGCAGCATGTAATCCCTCTCTCATAAAAGGACGCTATCAGTCATCGGAGTGATGTTAACTTATCCCAGCACCATTATTTCGTTCAACAAAGAGGCAAGAGTACCATTGAATCTGCAGATTTTCATCCCCATATCTAAAATATCCTCAGTGGGATAAATATAAGTTCACATTGATTTGAGAATCCATTAACTGGAAAAAAAACCCTTCATACAATTGAAATGGAATAAAAATAATCGAAACTGTATATTAGCCCCAAAAAATCACTAATGAAAACTTCTTTAAAATCAATTTTATCGATATAAATAACTATTAGAATACTGTATTTGCTGTATAATGTTATCAACTGAGTCTTCAGAACTTCAACTTCAATATATTTACTCCTTTCTTATTTTATAAATTATTTGATACGTTCCCAGAAGGTTAAAACAAAAGTTCATTTTCAATTGAAACAAATAATAACATCCATCCGACCGAATTCAACCTACGAGATCAAATTTCAATTCATATTTGTTCCCGATACTTTTCCCAAAAGAATTGTTGTTTTTACGAAGTCCGATAAACAAGGGGAAAAAAAGGTAGGGAAAAAAATAGGGGAAAAAATTGTGGTCAATCGCGTGAAGCCAAGCTTCAAAGTTTTTACAGTCGCTTCAACGGACTTCTCACACGCTATGGCGCCATTTATCTTTGGCGTACGCCTTGGCAGCATTTTTTTGTTGCTTTCCTTTTTTCCCTTCGCCAGAATTTTCTTATTTTGGTTCCCTTTTTTCCATCCTTAGTGCATCTTTAATGTCTTTTTGATTAAAAACGCATTGGGAAATGGGCATCTGCGTTCTCTTGGAGTTTAATTTGTAAAGTGAGGCCAACCCATGCCCAAAGACTGCTGGAAATTCTGCTCCACCCTGAAGATACGGGAGCGATATATCTCCTCGGCGTTTCATTGAGAAAGGGCTGTGAGTGAAATGATTTTTCCTAAAGGTGTGGTAGTCAAGAGCAAACTTTTTAGGAAAAAATGCATATTTTTGTGTGTTGTTCTTTATCTAATCACTGAGAGAAACAGTATAATGAATTTAGAACAATTCATTATACTATATAATTACCATATATTGCATGCAGATTCTGATTTTATTGAAATAATAAAAAATTCTTTAAAATTGAGTGAATAATAAAAAAGTTCTTTAAAACAAAGTTTTATTGATATACTTAAATGCAAATGATTATATTTTATATTTATAAAAAATTTGAACGTCAAAACAAAATCGTAAATCTATGAATCTTTCATAGATCTACGAAATCTTAAATTGAAATAGAAAATCTTAAATTAGGATATGAATTACATTCTTGATATATTTATTGAATGGTAAGGATATATATTTCTTTCTTATTCATTTATGGTGCAGTTTCTTTCGTTTTCCTCGCCAAATTGGAATTTTTTTTAAATATTACGGAATACATTAATAACCATAAAAATATTTGGATTACACCTGAAATATACGAATTCAAAAAAGAAAGGCGGCTATATCACGATATTACTTACCGACTTATTTTACTTTCTATAATTGTATTTATAAGCAAAGTCAAAAAGTAATTTCGATATATAATATGTATAAAAAGTTGCAAGATTTATTTTCTGTTGAATTACGTATTATTACGTTTCTTTAAAAGTATTACGGAATATATACCATAAAAAATATTTGTACTATAGCTGGAACGCCAGAATTCAAAAATGATATGTGCATTTCTCACGATATTATGTCTCGACTTATTTCCTTCTATATAATTATATTTAGAAGCAAAGTCAAAAGGTAATTTCAATGTACATATATCTATAAATATAAATATGAAAAGTTGTAAAATTTATTTTTTGATGAGACGAAGTTATATAAAGTTTCTTTAAAAGTATTACGGAATATTTAAATAACCATAGAAAATATTTGCATTACAGCTGAAGTGTCTGAATTCAGAAATGAATTGCGCATATCTCTCGATATTACATCTCGACTTATTTTCTTTTGCATAATTATATTTATAAGAAAAGTCAAAAAGTAATTTCGATATCTATATATTTCTCTCTATATATATATGAAAAGTAAAATTTATTTACTTGTGAATTACGTTAAATTCCGTTTCTTTAAAAGTATTAAGAAATACATAACCATACAGAAATATTTGGAATACAGCTGAATTGTCTAAATTCAAGAATGAAATGCGCATATCTCACGATATTACGTAAAAATTCCTTTTCCCCTGCATAATTACGAAGAGAAATCGAATTGTTTGGATATTTGCATACCTAAAATCAAACACAGCGCAGTATTTTTCTAAAAATCCCAAAAGGTGTAAAATGTATTTTCTGGTGAGATGAAGTTATATTCCTTTTCCTTAAAAGTATTATGGAATATGTAAATACCCATAAAAAATATTTGGATTATAGCTGAAATGTGTAAATTTAAAAATGAAATGAACATATCCCATGATATTAGGTTTCGACTTATTTTCCTCTATATAATAATATTTATAAGTAAAGTCAAAAAGTAATTTTGGTATATATATATATATATATATATATATATATAATATAATATAAAAGATGTAAAATATATTTTTGGTAGGACGAAGTTATATTACGTTTCTTTAAATGTATTATGAAATACATAATCATAAAAAAAATTTTTTTATTATAGCTGGAATGTCTAAATTCAAAAATGAAATGCGCATATCTAACGATATTACGTCTGGATTCCTTTCCCCCTGCATAATTACGAAGAGAAATCGAATTGTTTGGATATTTGCATATCTAAAATCAAATACAGCGCAGTATTTTTCTAAAAATCCCAAAAGATGTTAAATGTATTTTCTGGTGAGATGAAGTTATATTCCTTTTCCTTAAAAGTATTATGGAATATGTAAGTACCCATAAAAAATATTTGGATTACAACTGAAATGTGTAAATTCAAAAATGAAATGAACATATCCCACGATATTAGGTTTCGACTTATTTTCTTCTATATAATAATATTTATAAGCAAAGTCAAAAAGTAATTTCGATATATATGATATGTAAAATATATTTTTGGTAGGACGAAGTTATATTACGTTTCTTGAAATGTATTACGAAATATATAATCATAAAAATATATTTTTATTATAGCTGGAATGTCTAAATTCAAAATTGAAATGCGCATATCTCACGATATTACGTCTGGATTTATTTTCCCTTGTATAATTTCGAAGAGAAATCGAATTGTTTGGATATTTGCATGTCTAAAATCAAACACAACGCAGTATTTTTCTAAAAAAATTCCAATTTATCCTCGCAATTGAATTGCCTTTCCTTCAAACTGTCTGCATTATTTCGTATAATGCTAAAACAAACTTACAAAAAGCAATGAATCCAGCGACATGTTTTTCCTTGACTAAAGCAAACAAGGAAATATCCATGCTGTCTCAATCCAATAAAATAATCCGATAAACAAAGTCAACATGAGTAAAAGTGTGACAAAAATTTTCGTAGAAAGCGATCCAAAAGGATCGACGGAATAAGAGAACGTTGACATTTTCTTGATAAAAAAAAAGAAAAGAAAAAGTAAAGAAAGAAAAGGTTCGAAGCAAATTTACGTGAAAAACAAATATATTTTTTTCACAACAAAAGACGTCCATTGGCTTGATAGGATCATAAATTTTTCAGGCTTGATTCCTTTGCGCATGCGCGTAATTTTGTTCCTTCGTCTCTTACAGTCTCTTAGAATTTTCTCTCTTCTTTTTCTTTCCTTTTTTTTCTTCTTTTCTCTTTTATTTCTATCTTTTATGTTCTATCCTTTCTTTCCATCATTCAAATCGATTCCGTGCACCTCGCGCAAAACTGTGTTCTTGGAATGTTTTTACGCTTGATAAAGATCCTCGTTCAGAGGAGGAGGGGAAGAGAAAAGGAATGAATATCGATTATGGAATGAAGCGGAAATTCTTCATCGATGTCACGAATCTTCGACATCGTCGTAAAAGTTAGACGAATAAATTGCCTTTTTGCTGGGAAGTAATAAGAGAGACACGAGAGAAACTCCGATACCATGAAACGAGAGAATTTTTAATTTAAAATAAGTAAAACGAGCCAAAATAAGTTTTAGCGACCAGCTAGGGTTGATTTCGATGTAAAGTCTAAGAAAAGTATGTAGGATAAGTATTCGAACAATAATAGATCGCAGATGATGTTCACTTTAATCATAACCCAATATCTAATTTCTAAAACCTTTGGAACTAATCATATACTTTTGCTGAAAAATGAAACTTTATTTGCTAGCCGCCCTTGGTTACCAGTTGTTTTCGCCATCATATTAATAGTATTCTAGTCATAGTCTAGTCATTTAGGTATAGTCATATACTTTTAGTTAAAAATGAAATGCTATTTGCTAGCTGCCCTTGGTTACCGGTTATTTTCGTCATCGTATTAATAGTATTAATTTAATCATGTTATCAACTTTGATAAAATACATCTTATCACAATAAAAGAAAGCTTATTTTCAGTTGTAAACCATATAACGTGAGGATTTTTAATTTAAAATAAGTAAAACGAGCCAAAATAAGTATATAGGATAAGTATTTGAGAAACTGTAGATCGCCGATTATATATCTAATATAATATATGCGTATGATGTTCGTTTTAACCATGACCCAATAATTAATTTCTAAAACTCTTAGAACTACCCATATACTTTCAGTTAAAAATGAAACTTTATTTGCTAGCCGCCCTTGGTTACCAGTTATTTTCACCATAATATAAATAGTATTAATTTAATCAGGCTTTCAAATTTGATAAAAAAAACATCTTATCACAATAAAAGAAAGCTTGTTTTCAGTTGTAAACCATATAACGTGAGGATTTTTAATTTAAAATAAGTAAAATGAGCCAAAATAAGTTTTAGCAACCAGTACGGTTGATTTTCATGTATAAGTATAAGATACGTATTCGAGTAACAGTAAATTATATGATATATATGTAATGATATTTTAAACTCTTAATTTAATCCAAATTAATTTCTAAAATTTTATCTTAATTTAGCCCATTGTAACTTCATTCTAAAATATTCCCTTATTTTGTGATCCAATTCCACTTTCGGTTTAATTAATCCCTTTGTAAAAATAATGCGCCATCAGTACTACGCATCAAATGAAAGTGATACTTTTGCCCTTATCAGAGGTCAAAATATATATTTCATCTGCACGTGGTCGGAAATCCTATGTTATATAAGTCTAGTGATCATTTCTTTCGGCCTTTTCGCTTTTTTCTTACTTCTGCTTTTGTGGCGCACTGCGTCTTGTAAAAAATCATGCCTGCCACTCGGAATAGAATAAAATGGAATTATATATACAATGTCTCTTCACTGCTTCGAACCTACATTCTACTAAACCAAAATATATAATATGCATATGATGTTCACTCTAACCATAGTGCAATAGCTAATTGCTAAAATCTTTAGAACTAGTCATATACTTTCTGTTAAAAATGAAACCTTATTTGCTAGTCGCCTTTGGTTACCAGTTATTTTCACCACCATCTTCATAGTATTAATTTATCATGTTTTCAACTTTGATGAAGTATACTTTATCTCAATAAAAGAAAGTTTATTTTCATTTCTATTTGAGAATTCTTATTGGTTAGCTGCATTTTCAAATTCGGGAAATGAATTGGTGAAATCGTTGTGCTGGGGAATCTGTCAAAAATTTGCGATATCTTTAGGAACTATTGGATGGTAGGGAAGAGACAGCCGATAATTGGGAATTTATATGCTAGTTTATATACTAGTCCCATATTTTTAATTTGTAATAAGAATTAGCGAAATAAGATCAATGATTGGAACTCGAGGGGCTGGGGGTCTTTGATTTCCTAGTTATTTTATATACCTACTTATTTTTTGAACCAGTAAATGCATGGCTGAAAATTTTATAAAATGTTCTGGCTTGATTAGTAGTATGTAATGAAATATTCTTGACAAAATTGTTTGAGTTATAAAGCTCTGAATTTCATTATTTTAGAACATTCAGCGACTATCTCCAGAAAATTGTGTTCGTTCATTGGATTACCTTCCTTGAGTCAATAACTGGAATGGTATGTCAGTAGCCACTTCGAAAAAGTACCATGCGTTCATTGGTGGATGATTCTTGAGGTAGCCAATGAAATGGTCTAAAAATGGTGTACCATAAACATGGTTTATAACTTAAAAGCCAAATCCAACCTACTTGCACTACTGAGTTCAAAACTATACAGGTATCAACTATAATCGCAATTCATTTATTAATTTTTAAACCATCAGAAAAATAAGTTTATGCATCTAGTTTAAAAAATACTCTTAATAATGTAAAGAATTTTTGCTCGTTCTCGGATTCCGAAGCCGACCACGTTTCTGATCATGCTTATTTCGTCAAAGAAGGGGTGAAAGGAAAGATAAAAAGAGGAGATATTTGATTTAACAATTGAATTGACTGAAATTTCTCGAGAAATTTTGACTGACAATTATATTACGTTCCATTCCTATAGTTAAGAACATAGAAATTAACAATTTATTTAAATTCAAATCATATAATTAATAATATTTATTTTTGAATTACAAAAACATTTTATGATTTACTAATTCTTATTTGAGGGAAATATCTGAAAATAATTATTATAGAAATAAATCTTTTAAGAATAAAAAGACGTGATAATAAACTTTATGAACTAGAAAAGAAACAAAAATCATTTAAAAGTTAAAAATCATGAAATAAGAAAATTCGGAACATTTCATTAAATATCGTTTTTAGTTTTATTTCATTCGATCTTTTCTTTGTACTCAATATTCAAAATCATTTAAATGTTAAAAATCAAATAATAAGAATAATCGTAATTTTTTGTGACTTTAAAAATATACAAAATATTTAAAAAAAAAGAGTTATTATAAACTTATACGTTAAAAATATACAAAGTATACAATACTAAAAAAATTCTCCAAATAAGAATAATTCGGACCATTTTATTAAAAATCGTTTTCGTTTTTATTTCATTCGAATTTTTCTTTATGCTTAATCAAAATCATTTAAATGTTAAAAATCAAAAGCAAGAATGATCGTAATTTGTGTAGACGTTAAAAATATAATAAATACAAAAAAATACAAGGTACAAAAAAATGTTATTCTAAACATTTACGTTAAAAATATACAAAATATATAATACAAAAAAATTTCCAAATAAGAAAATTCGGAACATTTTATTAAAAATCGTTTTTAGTTTTATTTTTTCGAACTCTTCTTTATGCTCAACAATCAAGAATCATTTAAATGTTAAAAATCAACAAGCAAGAATAATCGTAATTTTTGTAGACGTTAAAATTATACATATAAAAATAATCGAATGATAGAACATTTTTAATTTTCTCTCATTAGAGCTTTTCTTATTAATCAATCCCAGCGGAGTATTTTTCTTAGCATTTTTGTCTTATAATGTAAGCAATTAAAAACCTTCAGATATTGGATGCTTGTCTTTTTGGGAATCTTCTTCAATGCAAGATAAATATTTGATCAACGATTTTTCCACTTGGCTACGTAATGAATTGCCTTAAATGAAAGCGTTGCTCTTACGTATACTCTAAGGATTAATTTGAATTACCGGGATTTCGAAACTTTATTCTCGGTAAATTGAACATCAGGGCTTTTTCTTCAGGGAATTGTTAAAAATAATTTCCTCAAAAACTCTCATTAAATAAAACTCGGTATTACTTTTATGAATTGTCCAGTTTTCTCTTTAACGACTATTATCTCGACGAATAAAGTTGACTTTTTAAAAGAAATTTTAGATATTTTTAAAAATCTGTTGTTT
>JAPMOR010019411.1:19312-34497 GCA_026543865.1 Argiope aurantia | reverse complement strand
AAAAAAAGGAAATTTATGATTATCTGTTTAATCACGTTTGACATAAACTCTCCCACGCTATCATCGTCTTTTCAGCAAAAGCCTGCTTTGATTGGCTTTTTTCCTCGGAAGGATTTAATGGTTATTCAATATTTCAATTAAATAAATATTTCGTTTAAATGGTTTTAACGGCTTCTTCAGAAAAATATTTTTAAACTTCAAATTTTGATTAAAATATATTTCATAATAGCAGGAAACTTTCTACAAGAAAAAATATTGATTTCGAGTTGAGTCCCAGCAAAAATTGTTTCAAGTAATGCTTCAAAAAACCAGCAGAAGTGGTCTTTCCAGAACTGTCTTGCATATTACCTAATGAACTTGTCATGCCAGAGAACGCCTTACATGGATCTGGCTTACAATAGTTAAGAAATATCAATTTTTGGCGTGAATTTAGCATTTTTACTGAATCTATTGTGTCGGCCTTGGCGAATTATCTGGCCGATTTCATGCCGTTTATAGTATTCAAAATTCGAATTTATGCTACTTAACAAATTGAAATAAAAATTTGACACAAAACAGCACTTGTAGTCACAAAATTATATACCAAATTTGATATATGTAAGTCATTGCGTTTTTGAATTATCGAGTTTACATGTTTCTGAAAGTACAAACCGACGGACAGTCAACCCTTAGCTGGATTTGGCGCAAAATTTGTCAGGTGTTTACATTATAGCTGTTAAATCTGTGTGCTGAATCTTATCTATATAACTCTCTTCGTTTTGTAATTATCATGTTGACTTATTTTCGAACAGCCGTACAGACTGTCTTCCTCCGAACAGATGTTACTTAAAATTTGATAGAACTTTGCAAATGTAGTGTAAAGACCTTAAACCAAATTTCAAAGGTTTGGTTCAAATCGTTTTTGAGTTATCTTTGTCACACACAGACAGATGGATGGACGGACGCACATTTTCTAAAAATGTGTTTAAATGTGTGAAACTGGGGACAAACGAAAAATTCTGCATTCCTATCTCGAAAACTATTGTAGATATTGGATAATAGACCATCAGAATGCTGCCGATATAATACGTTACTTATGAACAACTAAATTATACTCCTTGTCCATGATTGATCCACCCAAAACAAAACTAAAAATTTAATTGTTCGTAACTCCTGCCAATATTGGTTCGTTGCTTAAAAATACTCAGTAACCAAATCCTTTATTTCTCTCCTAAATATTAAGGCTAATTCCTCGAATCTAAATTCGTACTTTTTACTTTAGCTTAGGATATTTATAATCATGAAATATCAGATTCTATTCAATCGAAAGCTTTGAACAACTTCTTGACTAACTTTTCTCCTTATCTCTAAGCGTTTTCGAGGATCCTAAGATTCCAAATTTTCATATTCTCAGTTAGATTAGCTGAAAGTACTCTCAAAATAACTGTTATTGACTTCTCTATGTGCAGACTCTACTTTTATAACAGTAGTGGCATCCGTTTACAAATTACTGCATTAACTTAAATGCTTTCCACCCTGTTAAACAACCCAATTAAGATGGGATAAAGCTGTGTAAGATAATACAAATTTACATGAATTTGGATACTTTTGCTGTCATGAAACAGACAACATTTTGTAAATTTCGAGTTCACCATAGGGTTTATTTAAATGCGTTAAATAATGCTAATTCGTCGAACTATAAACTATAACATATTCTATAATAATTATTCTATTATAATTATAAATATTCTATAAGTATATCTCATAAAGAATGGGACAATTCTGCAAGATTCTGCGCAGTCGCATCATACCAAATTAACATAGACGTTGTATCAGTTGACCCATTAATATGGATAAATTGACCCCTCATCGGATATAAATTCTTTTAACTATTGCCAATAAAAGATGATAGCGGCTAAAAATACATCGAAAAAGTTTGGTTTCTCATTAAGATTGCATAAATATGAAAGATAATCTCTTAAAATGTTTCCAGGGATGGTCTTTTTACACTTGTTATCGTGAGTTTTCTTACAGATTTTGAAACAATGCGCGAAAAAATAAATTTAGGTTTGGCACGTTTTATTTTTAGCATTATTGCCCTCAAGATACCGTTTCGTCCTAAATCAAAACGTTATATAATTTTGTAATTGGCTATTTTTTCTTCGCATCTAGTTCCGTTTTTGTGAGACAAGCGCTAACTTCGCTGTTTGCCGCCCAATGGTGCTGCAACCGCGAAGAGCATCGTTTGCCTTACTGTATCTAGACACCAAGTGTGTGACTATAATTATTGCCGTTCTCAAGTTGATGTGGGGTTAAGGACTTTACAATATATTTAATCTTGTATATTTCAGCATTATTCTGAATTTTATCACTAAGCCAAATCACACACAGCTTTTTATAATATTTATTATTTTTTATTTCATTTCTATAAAATAAAATTATTCTATATTTGTTATAGCAGTTATATAGGTGGGCATTATATTTACAACTGCAAAGTTTTCCACTCCAACGCGATTCCACTGTTTGAAGTTACAGTTACACTTCTATGAAAACACTTATTTTAAGAAATCGGGTAGATGGGGTTTAGAACATTAGACGCACAGCTGCACGTGAAATATGCACGTGTTTCTCAATAGATACCGACAAATAGAAGGATTTATCCTTGAGCTTTATTAATCGTTATTATACAGGTGAAAGGAATTAGGAATTGCGTGCTTTTAAAATTGGGTAGAATAAAGCTGTGGGTTAGAGGAATTAAATACTCATAAAGCATTTTCAAATAAGAATAAAAGATATGCTTGAAACATTATTCACACATTCATTCGACAAAGCTTAAGTTCTACAAATTATCGCTGATATAAATTCCGGTCATTGCACCGTTCTTTGAACAACTTTCTACACAAGGCGCATTTGGTAATTTTATTTGGCTCGTTTTATATTAACTTGTATTTCAAATATTTTCTTAATTTCTAAAAGAATTTTTACAAACATCGTTTTACATATGCTCCTTTGTATTTAACAGATTATGTACTTAGGGGAAATTACAGTAATAATTCCTATGATTTAAAATAATTCTTCTTTCTCAATAGGATGGTCTTTTATTTACATTTTTATTTAATTTGGCTGGCTTCCTGTTTACATAAAAAGAATTTTGTTGTGGGTTTTTTTTTACTTTCATGTCCAATCGTGTTACGGTCTTGTGCGTTTTCCGTATGACGATATATTATGTTAATATTTATAAAATTTAATTATTAATTAAAAAATACCTCAAATTCAATTTTGGTTCCATGTTGCTGTCTGATACAGAAACTGTGAAAAAAACTGATTTTAAGATTTCAAAGAATTTATGATAAATTATTTCTGTATACGTTATTTTTATTTTCTAATATTTATTCATAAAATAAAATCATAAATATAAATTAAAAACTAAAGAGTAATAAATATTAAAAATCAGAAAATTTTATTTTTAGTATAGTGATAAAATTTAATTTATTCAATTTTATCTAATCAATTAAATATTTTTTTATACCTATTAACTGGAATAATTCAAAAATTTAGTAAAAGTTTATTTGAATATCAGTAAAATCCCTTTCTGAAAAAATTATTGATTTGAAAAATAAACGTTTGTCTATAGAAAATCAGTGCTGTTAGTGTAAACATGCTGCATTAAATACTTTTTTGCTCCAAGAACTAAAGAAATAAATAAATTGTTCTGACTTCATTGGCAATCCAATGGGTAATTTAATTGATTTTCGTTAATAAAAAGTATAACATCTATTTTTTTATCTTTGCAATCTCAGGTTACAACACAAAAATAAGATAAAATGTTTACAAAAGCTATTCGGCAATATATATATGATATCCATTTGCAATTTTTATATAAAAAATTTCGATACATCCATTGAAACAAAACAAATAATTTTAACTAATGTTGAAACGAATAGAAATCGTTTTTATTTTCTCATATATGAGGCATACAAAAAATAAGTACTATTCCGAATTTGTGATCTTACTTCCGAACGCAATTAGTCACATACACTGGTGTGCAAAACTTAAGCAACAATGCAAATTTTAAGCAGATAGCCATGAATCACATTAACTTTGTTAATCACATTAACAAGTATACATATACACACGATAATATGGTCACCAAAATACTTTTTTCAAGCGATAACAATGTAGCACTTCACAAAATTTCAGTTGGAATTTCTATGAAACGAAAATTGGATATTTCTCAAGCGGTCAACGTTTTCTTGACTATACAAGACGACACCTATTTGACGAGAAATTTCATTGATGAGGAATATTTCAAATGTTTGATGACAGTACCTTATTCTTAATTCTAATCAATAGTTAGAACTTACACCAGCAGTCTGTCTATGTCTAAACTACGTTTATGTCTACTCTACGCATGAGTGTCTCTTTACAGTGGTCCGACGCCACCCACTTTTCTAGGGACACTCAAAACAAGCACGAGTCCGTAGTCATCATTTTCTGTTTGTCGTTTTCTTTTTCACGGCGGTCAACTCACAGCCACCAGGTGGTCAATCTCTGACCAAACTCCTACATCTTTCCCTTCATCCGACAACTGTTTTAAGCTCCGTTCCGATTGCCCGTTACCTTTACGGATATGGCGATAAATCTGCTATCTGATCATCATTGTAGGACCATCCCCACCTGTGGACGTCAATCGAGAGCTTAACGTTAACTGATGGTAAAATAAACAGACATCAAAGAACCCCAGAAAACCACAAGCGAAAGGGGAAGAGGGCAAAATGCGCCTATATCAAAACGCGCACGAGTCGTCCGAATTTGGCTTTACCAGGAGCCGAAACACTTTAATTTCTTTTCTCTACCATTTACTATATTTTAGCACAAGAGAACAACGACCAACAAAAGTTTAAAGTATCTTCAAACTTTTGGTAAAAGTCTAGAAATCTTTTGCATCAGTATGGATAAGACAAAAGAAGATTTAAATAATTATTCTAACCTTATAATTTAAATTATTCTAGCATAAGAAGTTTACACCCTCATGCATAATTAAGAATTCAAAATTGAAACTAGTTTCAACTTCCAATCTCTTATTATAATGCATATTAAAACAACCTTCATTTGATATTCTATCAACACTTAAACATTGGGGATCAATCTTATGATATCGTCGTATCAAATTGCATACTTTAGATATTTATACTTTGATTTTCGGAGAAAATTTTAATACGTTAAATTTATTGAAGGTCAGATAAGGTCACGAAATATGATGAAAGAAATTTACTCACTTTAGAATTATCAATAACTTTAGCTTTATTCAAATTACTTTAAGATAATCAATAACGATGTATAGAATGCTTTATTCAAAAATCATTAAAGTATTTTAAAATATACTTAAACTTTTTACTCTTAATTGGTTCATTTTTATTTCGAATTTTTCTTTAGTATTTGAACTTTTTATCGATATATTTTTAAAAAATCGTTTTATTAATGAAATTATTTTAAAACCAAATTAAAGGTTGTTTAAAATCCTGAATTGTCCATTGCCCAAATATTAAACACATAAAATTTAAATTTAAAAAGTAATTTTTGTATCATTTACTTGAAAATGTATTTTACAAAACTGCTTTGTTAAATTTTTTTTAATCTAAATATTAATCAAATAAAATGAACAAAAAATGCAAAAGTTGGAAAATCACCTTAATAATATTTTAAATTCTATTCCTTATCTGAATTCCTTAATAATATATTTTAACCATATATGGGTTTTTTAACAAAGAAGATCATCTTACAAGTAACTAGTTTCCTATTACAATGATCAAGTTTTAATTAATTATAAACTTGAGAAAACCAATGTAATTTGAAACCACTAAGTCTTATAATACACAGTGAAAAAGTTATCGAAAAAACTATTAACTCTTTCACTCGTAAAATGGATTGGCTTATAAAGTGTCTTCTTTGAAAAATAAAATAAATGGCCAAGAAGTAAAGTAGTTTACCACATAAGCTTAAAGTGCCGTAACGTGAGGATTGTTGAAGTGGAACTTTTTTGTATTTTCTAAGCTGAAAAATTTTCTTTCATCAAATTTAAAGCAAAGTCTTCAAAAAAGTTTTCCGTTTTCTTGTCTTTGTATTTATTTATAAAATAATTTTTTGGTATATACACCATTTTATATATTATTTTAAAGATAGAAATGATTAAACTGGATGTAATTAATATTTTTACATTTAAAACGAAACGAGTTCATATATCCAGCATTGTTTTAATAAATACAAATGCTTAAGTTTTTAATGCAAAAATTATAATGCAGACGATCTTTTATTCATCTGAATCGTTTTTTAATTAAAATAAAAATATCAATTTACCCAGACGATTTTTTAAAATCCCAGACATTTGCCAATTTTTCTCAGAAGTTATGGAACTATATTATATAATTGCCTCAAACTTTACTTCCAAAAACAGAAACATAAAAAGAATTTTAATAGAACTTTTTGTAATAATTAATTAAATATTTAATTTTTCGTTAACTTAAATTAATATTTAACATGCATAATTAATCATTTAAAAATGTGAAATTAATCCTAAACAATAATTGTTTTTGATATAAACTGTTAATCGTCTGCTTTTAAATTTTTCTTCAAGAATTTTTCTAGAATTCCATTAATAACTTCTGGCAATAGTTTTTCGTATTTCTTTCGCAATAAAAAATACTTTTATAAAGAGAGCATAAAATTAATTTTTAAAATCTTCTTGAAAAGTGAGACACAAATCGTAAGAAAATGATATTTCTGGCAATGTAAGGCTAATTTTAAAACTTTAATTTAGTTTAAAATAAGTTTTGTGAGATATTATTTTCAACATATATCTTGAAAAAGCGTTAAAACTTAATGGAATTTTAATTATCGTGAGCTTTGGAAAGTTGACAGTGATCTTTCTCTTGTTATGATGATAAAATATGCAAAAATTTTCGGATTTGAACAAAAACTGTAGATTGGTACAACTTTGACTACTCAAAATTCTTAAGAATTTAAACAAAATCATTCAATTTCAATATTACTTATTTATAACTTCGTAGTAGAAGCATTTAAAAAATGACTGGAGATTTTAAAGCCAGTAATTTTTAAATTAATTTAGCAAACTTTTTTAAACTAATAGGAAACATTTCCAAAATTATTTTTAAATATAAATCAGAAATAACAAAAACAGCAAGTAAAATAATTCAAAATTTCACAAAATTTCATAAACAAATTTCCTTAAATTGAATATTGTCTTCATATACTCAATAATTCCTAAAATTTCTAAAAATTTAGGAAGGTTAAAAAATTACCCAGAAATAAAATAGATATCGTTAAAAGGTTAAATTTGAAATTTTAAGATGATATAAAATATTTCTCTTAGAATAATTTTGCTCCAAACTTTCTGTGGGAAAAACTATAAAACTTCAGTTAATTTGTTATTAACTGAAAATGTAATTAATTTTTACGCATTGAAATTTGAAAGTATGCTTTCTCTTATGTTAAATAACAAATATTCAAAGCTTGATTGAATTCAGCCAAATTGCTTAAGAACATGTATGCATAAGTACATAGTTGATTTTTATTTATATTAAAATTTCATGTATCCGCAGTTTTCATAAATTTTTTACTTAAAAGTAAGACTAATTAATTTTCTCATTTTAGTTTAGAATAAAGAATGATTTTTCTTCTTTAACTCAAAATACTTACTTGGTTTTATTTCTTCGCTTAAATTGTTGTACAGGGGAAAAAATGGATTCGCATAAACCCAAAATATTAATTTACTAAATGTCACTCAATTCAGAGAATTGAAACCTATTATTGATAGCTTTCAATGAATCTATTGTAAATCACCAACTTTATTTACACAATAGGGTAATCTATATTTTCGATTAACAGGTAAATAAATAGCAAATACAGAAGCAGAGATACACAAATACTTATCAAACTCTATATTTCACTTGATATTGCAAAGAAGTTTTAAGATAAATTTAAAGAATTGTCCACAAGAAATTACCTAAATAATAATTATTTTTTTAGTGTTTTTAATAAAACCCCTTCAAATAAACATAACATTTTCATTCACGGATTTTTGAAGTTTGATACGATTAGATTGCTTTATTTTTAAAATATCATCTTGGAATAAAATGTTATTTAATAATATTGGAATAAAATGTTATTTAATATAATAATAATAACAAAGTTTTATATAGGATATATAGTTTACGATTAATAAACATGAAACTTTACAAAATTTTGCTGCTGCCTTAAAAATAATATACAGTGGTGGCCAAAATTGTAGACACTTTTCAAAATTTTAATGTTTTCTTTGTATGCTTATAAAGTTTCATAAAATGGAAACACTTACATATCATTTTAAAGGGCATTTAATGCTGATGTCAATATCAAAAGCAAAACTCAAATATTTTCAATACAAAAAAAGTTGAGAGCCAATAATTATCGAGATACATTAAATGCTGATGACTGCAGTGAGTTACCAGTGCTTAGTAAAGTAACCTTTATTTTTTATTACAGCTTCACGCTGATGTTTCATTGAGCTGACGACAGTTTTAAGCTCTTTCTTCGTTGTTGCGAGATGCCAGGAAACAATTATAGACTCAATTAATCCTCTTTTATTTGATGAATGCTTCATATATATAAGAGTTTTCAAGCGGTGCCATAAGTTCTCAACAATTTTGAGTTTATTACTGTTTCCTGGCCATGATAACAATTCAATGCTCTTTGTACTAAATCACACTTTCGATATTTTTGCTGTATGGCAAGGAGCTGAATCCTGCTGAAAAATAAATGATGCATTGTTGGGAAAGAGATCACTGATGGAAGGTGTTAGTTTTGACTCTAGAATAGTGTCAAAGTATTTTCTTGCATTTAATGTCCCATCGATAACATGAAAGAGACCAATACCATCTGTTGACACGCATGAACAAATTATTACATTAACTGAGTTCTTCATAGTTGCCTCAATGCAGTCAGGATGTAGCTCTTTGCCTATTCTCTGTCTTACCTATTTTCACCATCGCTACCAAATAACAATATCTTTGTTTCATCACTCCGTATAACTTTTAACCACTGATCATCTGGGAAATTAATGTGTTCTTTTGTCCACTGTAATCTTTTGATGCACTGCTGTAAAAATTTTCGTTGAATTCTACCTCTTAGTCTAACATCTAATAATCTTTTCCTGATTGTTCTTGAACTGACATAAATGCCAGCATCATTCATTTCCCTTCTGGTGGCCGCTGATGACATTCTTCGATCATGGAGACATAGTCTTTTTATTCTTCTGTCATGAACATGTGGTGTACCTTTTTCAGCCATTTCCTGCTTTGTTTTTTATTGAATTTGTCTTATAGTATCGTAAACAAAACTTTCAGGCGTCATATGTAGTTACTGAACCACCCACCTGTTTTGCAATTTCAGCATTGGAAATATCACATTCATGTAACACAATAAGCTTAGTTCCCTTTCTGAGTGTCCAATCTATTCTTTTATTTGATGGCATTGCTTCATGACTAAATATTAGAACTATTTACAACAATAATACTAAATATTAAAAAGCTTAACAAAATTTCTTACTTGTGATATCATTACATAAAAAACAATCTTCCTTCTATAGAAAAAAGCACAATAATGACTCGTTCCAACTTTAAATATGATATCCTCTTCTTCTGGCAGTTATTAACATTTTATTGGTTCCCAGAATAAGAACAGTGATTGGTCAGGAAAGTTAGAAATTCCAATCCACTTCATCACTGTATTTGTTATTCAGATTAAAGTAAGAATAACTTTTCTTGTATTGAAAATATTTGAATGTTTCTTTTTGTATTGAAATCAGCATTAAATTTTCTTTGAAATGATATGTAAGAGTTTGCATTTTGTGAAATGTAACATTTTCTATAAGCATACAAAGTTAGAAAACATAACGATTTTCAAAAGTGTCCACAATTTTGACCACCACTGTATGTGATACCTGCCTTTGTATCCTCGAATGTTCTTAAATCTATAACACATTTTGAATTATTCGAGTATAAATTAAGAAAACGATTTCAGTAAGAAAAAAAAATGACCTTTATTCTCACGATGCAAAAACTAATAATATCTAAGTGATACACAAAAGGAGAGTACACTGTTTGTTCTTTATCAATTATTTTACTTAACTATTGCATGACATTTTCTAACTAAAATGTTATAAAATTGGAAGAAAGCTTAATTAACCACAAATGTTTGCTTACCCTTTTCTCAACAACTATCATATTCTAAAAGGTCTATAACTCGACGCCTCAATCAACTTCAATTACAATATATGTTTGCAGTGAAAATGTTAACAGTTAATTATCTCTCCACAAAACTTTTAGTTGGGGATGGGCCCTTAAGTATGGAAACTAATCTCCATTCCATTCTTTTGATGTCTTGTCTGTTGACATAGGACAAATTGGAGCTGTCATTAACTTTTAGAACATAAAGGTGAAGAACTTTCTCAGTATTGATCTACTTTTTTAGCCAAATATTATTTCTTGACTATAATGGCAACTTAACAATCAACAAAATATTGTCCTTTCCGGAGTTGATTCATAATTAGAAATTATGAGTGAACTTCATTCATTAGTTTATGTATTAAACTTGTTTAGTGTTTCCCCAAGCACATCTTTTGCCAATTAACCTGATATTTATTTACTTCAATTTACTAAACCACCACTTTTGCCTGTGATAAAAATTTCAGCTTCTCATCGTTATATTGAGTCTCGATTATTAGTTTAGTTGTATTAACGTCTCGTTTTAAAGCAACACGAGGGCTATTTCTGGACGGACCGCATAATTTTAAACCACGGTCAGATGACGAGGATCTGAGTTCGAACCCCCTTCCCAAATTTCCCCACCACACCAGTGGGAGGACGTTTGGCCCCGAGGGATTTAACGTGCACCAGGCTCACTTACATGATGGTGTTTCGGGGGAGTCAGGACTCGAACCTGAAGCCCACTGGTACCGCAGCAAAGACCTTACCACTAGGCCACCGCAGCCTTGAGTCGCAATTATAAAGAAGATCAAGAGATATGCTAGCTAAAATTAAATCGGAACATCCTCATTTTTTATGAGTGGTAAGATTAGTGCCTGAAATATTATTGTACAAAATATATATATAGTTTTACAACATCTTAAGATTCCGATAATTATCCGCCTTTGGCGACCAGCTAGCTCGCCAAAATTATTGACTTTTTTAGGCTATTAAACGATTAATATGGAATGTATTTTTAAAAATTTCAGTTTGTTAAAATTGTGACCTTAAATAAATCATTCTGTAACAAATTATTATTGGCAGAAATTAAAAGTGTATATACTATGAAATATAAGAGGAAGTAAAATTCCTCTTTCAGAATTAATGCTGAAAGAAGGATTTTTATCATAATTTTAGTATTGACGAAAGCACGCGATTGACTATTTTCATGGATGAGTTTGAATTTTATAACATAAAAAAGCAACTGAAGTGAGCATTACTCTTAGAAGGCCTTTTTCAAACCAAATCTAACCTACCATTAAAAGTATCGTAACATTGTAAATGTAAATTAAAGAATTTATTTAAAATAAAGAAAAACACTGTACAGAAATGAAATCAATATCATTAAAAAGGTAATTTTTTTGAGCTTTAAAATGATGAAAAAAAAACTTTTGGGTATTTAAGGATTTGGAAGTCTCCGATATCCAAGGGTAAGTATCCGAGTAGGCATAGTGATAGTTAAGCCTATTTTCATTCTCGATTATTAAGCTTTTCGATTGATGCTTCGATTTATATCTTCTTACTGAATAAAGTGTTTAAAACAGCAAGCAACATTTTTAATATAATAATTTAATTTAATTAGTGAAGTGTTGAATTAAGTGCACATGTAAAAGTGCTGAATAAAGTAGTCTGCTGAATTTTTCGCACATAGATATGTTTACATTCAATTGTTGCCATGCCGTAATAAGTAATAAGAGCTATTTTAAGTATATTTTTCATGTTTTAATGAAATTTCAAATAGTTTGAATTATGAATAAATATTTTTATTTAGACTTCTCTTCCACTGTTGATAACCAAATTATAAAGATCTAGCTTAGATTTTATACCAAGTAGGTTTCCTTTAAAAGCATACTCTGAAAAAAATTTATCTTTGGTAATTCAACAGCTTAGGATACATCTAGTTCAAAAATATACAGATTAGAGCCAGAAGGAGATTTTTACAGCCATAATAAATTTCAGGTAACTTTCAGCTAGATGAATACAATTTGGTACACAGGTTTTGATCTAAAATTCTTAGAAAATCAAAAGGTTACAGATTAGCTAGATTTATCCAAAGAGCCGGACAGATGAACTTCCACTGAACAGATTTTTCTCAGAACTTTATAGAAATCGGCAAATTTGGTGTAAAAATCTATACTAAATGTCAACTGTCTAGCTCAAAGCGTTTTTATGTTATCGCTGTCACAGATAGACAGACATTTTCCAAAAAATGAGTTTCTCGAACTCAGGGAAGCCTAAAACAGAGAGATTCATCAAAATCTCTATCGATTTTTTTTTTTTTTTGCTGAATCACCGAATTTTTTGACAATTACTATACTTTCTCTATACTACATATACAAGAAAGTAAAAATATAAGAATTAAGTTAAATTACTAAAATTAATATAAAGTGAAAACTAAAAAATTACTTGCAATGTCAAAAAAATTATGTTATAAGCACTAAATGCAACAAATTTATTTATCTATTTTAATTGATGAAGGGAGTTTTACTTATATTATTTGCTCTAAATCGATTAACTTCCGTTTCAGCACTTCTTGAGCCAGCCAATAGCTCTCTATAGCGCGTGCATTTAGAGATTATTCCAGTTTTAAGAAACTGATTCTCACATAAAATTCTCTACAATCCCTGTAATATCCAGTGATAAAAGAAAACCAGCAGTTTTATTACCTCCCTTCCATACCCTTATAAAGTTCGCTGGAAAACGTGCCAGTTTTACCAACGGTGGAAAAATCAGTGTTCCCAACATCAAAAAGCTATCGAAATAGAATTTATGTGCAGTTTTAGAAGAAAGCAGAGAAATTTGTTCCCAAAAATACTTCTTCTTGATCTTCAAAGAACTCGATTTCATAAACCCACACGTATATAAGAATATTGTGAGGAATAATTTCTATGCAAACGCTATTGTTTCTCCAAAGTTTAAAGCGATTCCAAAAAGTATTGAAATATAGCTGAAAAAGGGCCATTAATAATAAAATATTGAATAAAATTTCATATCGAGTTTGACGAAGGCGTAACTGGGTAAAAAAATAAACTTGTCAGGTCAGAGAACACTTTACACGGCATTGGAGTACAATTGTTATGAAATATTTATTAACTTTTAGCGTGCATTTAGTATTTTTACTGAATCTAACGTGTCATCCTTGGCGAGTTATTTGGCGATTAATCCCTGGTATACGTTAAGACTTCCAAAAATCGAATTTATATTCTAGACACGCTTTTCTCAACCGATTGAGACAAAGATTCAACACAAAACTGCACTTGTAAACACAATATCCCAAGCCTAATTTGATATAGTTAAGCCACTGTGTTTTTAAATAATCGCTTTAATATGTTTCTGAAAGAACAGACTGACAAACAGCCAATCCGTTGTTGGTTTGTCTGAGATTTCGATAGGTGTCTACACTAAATGTTAAATTTGTATACGAATCTTATCTATCTAGCTCTCTTCGTTTTGTGTTATCGTGTTGACTTATATTCAGACAGACGGACTTCCTCAGAACAGATTTTAATCAAAATCGTCTAGCTCAAAGTATTTTTGAGTTATCTTTGACACAAACATGTGTTCATTTTCCAAAACTATGTTTTTCGAACTTTGGGAGGTCTAAAATGTGAAGATTCATCAAAATATTGATTTCGAATTTTTTAATGATTACTATACTTTCTCTACACTACGTATACGAGAAATTAAAAATTTGATCATTATTTAAAAGCTCCCAGTAGAAAAACCAAAACTATTGAAATTTCTCAGGCAAATTTAATCTAAATATTATTTTTTACTCGGCTAAAATAAAATAAAAATGTATTATTTTTTGCCGTGCATCATAAACAAATCATGCATCATCTCTACTTTATAGAAGAAATTATGCTTCGATTGTTTATGATATAAATGATTTACATCATCTGCGAAAAAAAGTTAAAAAAGACAAAAATTAGAAAAAACATAAACTATGCAATTGATGTAGTTATGCTAGGGGATAAATAATTTAATATCTCGTTTTGAAATTTAAAAATTAAGGCTTTTTTTGGTTTTATTTTTCAACAAAACAATTTCTTGATAAATATTTATACAGTATTCCTAATTTCTGAGATGACAAGACAACACTGCTTTGACAAAGTCCCAAACCTTAACAAATGTACCTGTTTAATCAATATCACTACTGTGCGTGCAATTATTAAATCAGAATGTTATATGTTGATGGTGCAACTGCAATGTGATGTAATAAGATGTAATTAATTGACTTTATGTAATTAATGCCATTAATATCGAGTGTCAACTAGTTGCAGAAGGTCATTAGCAATTATTAAAATGAGTGGACAGTGAATATAAAACCTGTGTTTCTGTTCCTCAAATCAACGTCATTTTCAATTAGAAATTTGAGAGTTGTCATATTTCTTGAAAGTTTGCATACAAATATGCTAAATATGCAGATTATTTTTTTTAAAAAAATCATTACAACTCTCAGTTTTATACCAAATCAAAATATTAGTTCTCCAAAATTTAAATGCCATCCCAACTTTTACAAGTCAGTCATAATTAGATGTCTTCGTATTTTTTGAAGTCTTAAATATAAATTTTATCTTATATAATCGGCGTTGCTCAAGATTAAAAATATTAAACATAAAACTATTTTAAAGTTTTAAAAAAATCTAGTTTTGGATGAAATTTTACAATACAAAAAATATTTTTATTGTCTGGAATGTTTTTAATTAAAATGAAAAATCGGATTGATCCAAACTATTTTTAAAGTTCAGTGGCAGTTATGTTTCTTTATACCAATAAATCAAGTCATTAGATATTCGTGATATAAATTGCTAATCTTCTTTTGTTTTTCAAATTTTCTTGTCCTGCAGAATTCTATTAATGTTCTCAATTTAATTCTCCGTTAATAATCCTGTATTCAATAAC
>JAPMOR010019411.1:0-14365 GCA_026543865.1 Argiope aurantia | reverse complement strand
TGTGTGTGTGTGTGTGTGTGTGTGTGTGTGTGTGTGTGTGTGTGTGTAAGGGTGTTTTAAAATCTAATTAAAAAATCTAATTATTTTCGAAATTTTTTATATTAAATTAGACCATATTAACTTCATTCTAAAACATTCTCTTATTTTCTAATCCAATTCCACTTTTTTTATATAACTAATTCTACACGCGCTCTGTAAAACTGCTGACTGCAGCCTTAGCGAGGGGATAAAAATCAATAATGCTTACAACATTCTTTTAAAGTAACCTAAGATTCCCTTTCCTAAGTCGAGACGTACCAAAGAAATTTCTATCAAAATCCCATAGTAAAATCATTGAAGAGAAAATTTTCTGTCTCTTTTGCTTTTGTGCATCTTTGCATCTTTTATTGTCTCTTGTTTCTTATACAAATTAGGCCTCGGACCCGATTTCATCATCGTAAAACTGAGTGTAAGTTCAAAAATATAAATAAGGATAAACTGTAAAATGAATACAGTAATAGCAGATTGTTTCGAATAACATGTTAAACTAAGTTTATTCTTGCTTTTTTTTTACTTAAACGACCAGTTTATATGTAAGTAAGATTGAAAAATATCCATGCGTAGTCAGTATGTGATTTGTATTTAAATATTTTAGCATAAAAAACAGGATTTTATTTTTTAAACCCAGTGAAACTCAGTCTTTTATATATTTAGATTTAAGAAGACTGTTACCGCTTCGTTGGCGCTGTTTGTTAGAATCTTGCAACTATGTGCTGACTTGGAGTCAGCGATAAACTTTATTGTAACCCTGCTGACATGGGATCAGTTTTCAAAAACAGTTTCGTACTGAGTCGTTGCGGGATCGGTGAACCTCGATGAAATTAAAGGTTGTCTTTCGAATTGTCGTTTGATTTTAAATAAGATTACAGTCCACTTGTTAAAAAATTGAAATGAACCAGCTTAAACATATGATAAATTCGTACCATAAAATTTTGATCCACTCGTGGAGTTTGAATTTTAATTAAATTTCGATTTGAATAGTAAATAATAATGGAGAAAGACATAACCTCGTTAAATAGGACACGTGGTGGAATCAAGGCCCAAATAACTAGACTATTAACGTCAATAAAGGATCAGCAGTTAGAGGATGTTGAAATAGAAGAAATTGAAGACAAGTTGGATAAAGTGCGTAAATTAAATCAACAGTTTGAACTTTTAAGACAAGACTACTACAAAGTTGTGAAAAAAGATGAAGATTTAGTGGAAATTGAAAATAGTTTGAAGGATATCGACTCGGATCTCCTAAAATTGGAGGTAAGCTTGAAAAAACTTTTTAATAATTGCATGCATGAAAATGGGAATGCAAAAATTAATAAATCTAATGATGTTAATATCAAGCTGCCAGAAATCCCATTACCAAAATTTTCGGGTAATTTTGAAGAATGAAACATTTTTAAAGCTCAATTTGATTCATTAATTTCTTCTAACAAACAACTTTCAGAGTCGCAAAAGCTTTATTATTTACAATCATGCTTAGTTGGAAGTGCGACTCGGATGATATCGAATGACGATACATTTCATTCCTTAATGAAAGCTGCGGAAGATAGATTTGATAATAAAAGACTTATTGTTAATACTCACATTAATGAAATATTTTCGATTGAAAAGTTGAACAATGAAAGTGCCAAAGATTTAAGATCATTAGTTGATCAATTACATAAACATTTAAGAGCTCTAAAATTATTGGATTTAGATTTGGATAAACTAAGTGAATCTATGTTGATTAATATTGTTATGCAGAAATTGGATAAAGAATCACGTAAACAATTTGAAATGACTTTGACGTCAAATGAGCCAACTGATTGAGATACCTTTATAAAATTTATTGAAAAAAGATATCAAATTTTAGAAAATTTGCAAAGTAATATCGTTCAACCACCAAAATCGAAATTTATTTCCCAAAGTTCTAAATCACGTACTTTAGTAACAAAGGTAAATGACACTTCATCAAAGTTTCCTGTTTGTCATCTATCAGCAAATCATCCTATCTATAAATTCAAAAGTTTTCTTGATTTAAATGCTGTGAAACGTTTAAATATGGTCAAAAAACTCTCCCTCTGTGTGTTGTGCTTAAAACCAGGGCACAAATTTGCTATGGTAATCATAATTATCTCTTGCACAGGCATAGCAAACCTTCTATCGGAGGAGAAAATGTTACTCATTCCGAAGCAATTCCTTCGGAGCCGAGAACTGATTTATCCCCAACAGATGTGACATCGGCCGCTTCGCAGCTTACTTCCTCTGCCTGCTTACTTATAAAAAATAAAAGCGTTCTACTTCCAAATGCAATAGTACTTATTCAGAATATATATGGCCACTTCTCAAGAGCTAGAGTAATACTTGATAGCGCTTCTCAGGCAAATTTTGTGACAAAGCAGTTTGCTGACAGCGCGAATTTACGAAAACAAAAAATAAATACATCGGTTTCTGGATTAGGAGGAATTTCTACTTCGATTGAATATGAGGCTGTCGCTAATATAGCCAATTGTAATGGATCGTTCTTTTTATCACAAACCTTTTTTGTAATGGATAAAATTACGGATATGGTTCCGGCAACAAATGTTAATTTAGAGAATTTAGAAATTCCACAAGTTATGCTTGGGGATCCGGAATTTACACGGAGTTCCAAAATCGATGCCCTTTGGGGTGCTGAAACCTTCTTTGAAATTGTTAAGGGCGAACAAATACGTTCATCTCTAAATTCGTTAATTTTTCAAAATACAGTATTTGGTTATGTCGCTGGTGGCTATGTAAATACAAACAATCAGGAGCCATGTACTAATTTATGTAGTTTAGTTTCTCGAAATGAGAATATAGAAAAAGTAATAGAAAAATTCTGGTTAGTGGAAAATATTAGTGAAGAAAATACTATTCTTAGTACTGAAGAAGAGTTTTGCGAGGCGCATTTTAAAGAAACCCACATTAGAAATAAGGATGGTCGATTTGTAGTTAAAATGCCGATGAAAGAAAGTTTGTTGGGTGATTCTAAAGCCTTAGCCAACGTTAGACTTAACCAAACAGTTAAGCGATTGCATAAGAATCCCATGATGCAAAATTTATATAAGGAATTTATTGCAGAACATGAAAGTTTGGGTCATATGGAAAAAGTAAATAATGACCTTTGTGAAGGATCGTATTATTTGCCGCATCATGGAATTTACAAACCTGAAAACTCAACTACAAAGTTAAGGATTGTATTTAATGCCAGTGCCCCTAGTACATCGGGACAAAGTTTAAATGATTTGCTTCTTGCCGGTGCAGTGAAAGAAAATATTTTTGAAACAATGACTAGATTTAGGACATAAATACGCATTTACGGCAGATATTAAGAAGATGTACCATCAAATATTAATTGATGAATCGCAAAGAAATCTGCTAAAAATATTATGGAAGGAAAATATGAATGAGTCTCCAACTACTTATCGTCTTAACACTGTCACTTATGGCACAAAATCGGCTCCATTCTTGGCCATTCGTTGTTTGAAGCATCTCGCTTTGGATGAAGCGAGAAAATTTCCATTAGCTTCGCAAGTTACACTAACAGATGTGTATATGAACGATTTTGTCTCGGGTGCTGCTGCTTTGGAAACAGCCCAGGAATTACAAAGGCAGTTGATACAAATGCTGCAAACTTGTGGCATGGAGCTTCATAAATGGACTTAGAATTCATCTGAACTCATAAATAATAGCTCTGAGGAAACTAACCAACAATATTTTCTCGTTGATCGACATTCTTCAGTAAAAACTTTGGGTTTGAATTGGCAACCAAAAGAAGATTATTTTCTCTTTAAGGTAGATTTAAAGATCAAGCCTTTCTACACTAAAAGAGACGTGTTATCAGTTATCGCTCGTTTGTATGATCCATTAGGTCTCGTTGATCCTGTTATCACAAAGGCCAAAATTTTTATGCAAAAATTATGGATCCAGCAATTGAACTGGGAAGATACTCTCCCTCAATCAATTCAGCCAGAATGGTCGAATTTTGTGACATCTTTGGAAGTCATCGAAAATCTCAAAATTCCTAGACATATCTTGACCGAATCTTATGAAAGAACTGTTATAGTAGATTATTCTGATGCTTCTGAAGCTGCTTTCGGAGCGGTAGTTTATATGAAGTCTGTTATGGAAGATGGCACAGCTGTCAATAAACTTATTGCCAATAAATCAAGAGTCGCTCCCATTAAAGTAATTTCGATTCCTCGTTTGGAGTTGTCAGCCTGTCTCCTTCTCTCGCAGTTGATAGAAAGAATTCGTCCTTCTCTTCAGATGCTAATCAGTGAAACAATCTGTTACACAGATTCAACAATTACACTTGCCTGGATAAAGACACATCCATATAAACTAAAAACTTTTGTTGCTACTCGGGTATCAAAGATACAAACTCTAACAAAAAACTTCCAGTGGAAACATATTTCTTCCCAACTTAATCCTGCAGATATAATATCTAGAGGCTTGAACCCTCATGAACTCTTAACCAACGACTTATGGTGGTGTGGTTCTGACTATTTACCGGACTCTAAAAAACATTCTAGGGTTGAACTTGATGAATCTGTAATTTCAGATGAACAATATCTGACTGAACTTAAATCACAGTCAAACATTAGTTTATCTTCTGTAAACAATATTTCATTTCTTGAGGATTTTTTAGCCATAAGTAATGACTATGTAAAATTAATTCGTATATTTAGTTTTCTTTGCAGGTTTTTAATCAATATTAAGAATAAAACAAAAATTACCGGTCCAATCACAAATAGTGAACTGTAAACAGCAAAAAGGAAATTAATCGAGATTATTCAGGTAAGTGAATTTTATAAAGAGATAAAGGCCTTAAAAAATGGAGAAACTTTGAAGAAGGGTCCTATAAGTCACTTAAATGCTTTTTTAGATGCAGACAATTTGTTAAGAGTAGGTGGTAGATTGGTTCATGCAGATGTTAGTTATAATCATAAACATCAGATAATACTGCCTAAAAAGCACAAAATTACCACTCTAATTTTCCAGTATTATCACTTAACGAACTTTCACGCAGGACCTCAATCATTATTGCATTTTGTTCGGCAAGAATTTTGGCCCATTGGAGGCAAAAATATCGCAAGAAAGGTTGTGCGCAACTGTATAACTTGTTTTAGGTGCAAACCTACTCCCTTAGACCAATTAATGGGGAATTTACCTCCAGAGCGAGTAAATCCCAACGCTGTATTTTCTAACACAGGTGTAGACTTTTGCGGTCCATTTTTCATAAGGTACAAAAATCAAAGAAAGGGTAATTTACATAAGGTGTATGTAGCTATTTTCGTTTGTTTAGTTACTAAGGCTATACATCTTGAAATAGTTTTTGACCTGACATCACAAGCATTTATTGTTTGCCTGAAAAGATTCTTCTCACGTCGAGGGAAATGCTCAACCTTATTTAGTGATAATAGTAAAACCTTTATAGGAGCCAACAAAGAATTAAAAAACTCGCTTCACTTGTTAATTTTCCTGATGAAAATTTATCCAAGTTTTTAGTAATGGAAAATATCTCCTGGAAATTTCTTCCCCCTCTTGCCCCTAATTTCGGAGGACTCTGGGAGTCTGGAGTTAAGTCCTTCAAGTATCATCTAAAAAGAACTGTTGCTGATGCAAAATTATTTTATGAGGAATTTTTAACTATTGTTACTCAAATAGAAGGCATCCTAAACTCAAGACCTATTTCACCTTTATCTTCCGATGCTTCGGATTTAGAACCATTAACTCCAGGCCATTTTTTAATAGGCAGGCCCATAAATTCTATCCCTGAGCCTTCAGTAATAAATGAACTAGACAGTAAATTAACCAGTTGGCAAAGAGTGACAAAAATAATAGAACAAATATGGAAACGCTGGTCTATTGACTATCTAAATCATTTGCAAGACCGAAAAAAATGGCGGTTTTCAAAAAATAATATTAAGGAAAATGATATGGTTTTACTAAAGGAGAATAACCTTCCATCTTTTAAAGGGTGTCTTGGAAGAATAAGTCAAGTTATTCCCGGACAGGACTGCCAAATTCGTGTTGTAATTGTCAAAACTAAAAAAGGTCATTTTTAAAGACCAATCTCTAAAATTTGTCTCCTACCCATTCAGACTTGATTTTCTAATTTGTACATAAAAAACTGTATGTTGTTCTGTACATATTCAAATGTTTATTTTCTATTTTTACATATTTAATTGTACATTTATGGTTCATACTTATTTATATTTCTATGTCTTTTTTGATATATATTTTCATGTTTGAACTCGAAAAAAAAAATATTTTGTTGTATGTTCTTGATTGTAACTTTGAATCTTGAATTGTAACTTGCTTTGCATAAACACGCAACGCGGGGCGGAATGTTACCGCTTCATTGGCGCTGTTTGTTAGAATCTTGCAACCATGCGCTGACTTGGCTTCAGCGATAAACTTTATTGTAACCCTGCTGACATGGGATCAGTTTTCAAAAACAGTTTCGTACTGAGTCGTTGCGGGGTCGGTGAACCTCGATGAAATAAAAGGTTGTCTTTCAAATTGTCGTTTGATTTTAAATAAGATTACAATCCACTTGTTAAAAAATTGAAATGAACCAGCTTAAACATATGGTAAATTCGTACCAAAGACAAAAATTAAACAAAACCCCGCACGCTAAAATATAAAATTGGATATCCTATATAGAAATTAGTAAGAGTGATTTTTAGATAGAAACATAATTATATTTATCGATAACATTTCTAGTAAAATAGTAATCAAATTTAACTAAATAGGATAATGCATAAAATAAACATTATAATAGCTTCTTATGAAAATATATTAATAAATTTTCAGTAAGAAACGTGAAAAGAAATTAATAAAATATAAATCCCAAACCGTTTTGAAATAAATATTTAATTAATAGCATTTGTTCAAATAAAACGTGCTCCTTAATTCTTTAACTGATTAAATCAACAATAAAGTTGTATCCAAACTGTGTTTACCGAGTACTTAAGAACTTCAAGGAAATACGAAACCTTCTCGTCCAGTTTTGAACTATGCAAATCAAGTCAAATCAAATCTTTGAAGAATTTGGGAGCTATGTAAAAGGCGGTGGAAAAGGTAAAGGTGATTCCAAAGCACAAACACGGAACCTTTTTCCTCCCATCTAAAGATTCTTCGCATTCTTCGCGAATTTCGCGATCGATTTTTCCTTGAGAAATTCATTTCGAACTTCTCACCAAATTCAATAATGGGATTATATTTTAATTTTGGAGAACAGCTGTTTGTTTTCTAATGTGGATTATTTATAGAATGCATTAATTTGAGGTAAAAAAAAAATAGTTGTTAAATAGAATTTTCTATGTAAAAATTAAAAACACTTGATCAAAAATATTTAAAACAGTTTTTGTAGACTATAAATTGTCAACTAATCTTTTCAAAACCCGAAACATAAGGAGTAAATAATTATTGAATTTTTTAATTCCTGATTATGCTTATAATTAAATGGTTGATTGTAATCTTCCGTTTAAAAGAATAGAATTTGAGATTAATCGGTAAATTACTAAAATATGGTTTGATAAAAATAAATATTCAATTTTGAAAATCCGCAACAATTCTGCAAACGATTTTTTTTAATGAAATTAGTCGTAATCGTATACATATTTCTACTCTATTATTTTCTAGCTATTATTTTATTCAAATGTATAATTTTCACCTATAGAGGAATATCTTATTCGTTAGCTTTAATAAATATTTCTTTGATAGCATAAATAAAAAGGAATTAATTTTGTTCAAAACATTGCATTCGAAATATGCATTCTAAATATATATATTCTAATATTTTAATTGGATAGAAATGCTATCTAAAAAAATTTGAAGGCAATAATATTCTAAATATATAAATGAATTATCTTCTTACCTATGGAAATCAGAAAAATTATTAGTTATTAAAAAGGAAATCATTATTTTTATTTTAAAACTAATGAAACGACTTATTGAATAAGTTGAATATATTGCTCGTAATTTCAATGATTTAAATGTGTAATTTTATATAAAAACTAATTTTATACAAGCTATTATAATGCACAAATCCCTTTATTACACCATACCACTTAATTGATGACCATTACTTCTTTAACATCTCTTTTAAATCGCTTGAAAATGAAGCTCAGTTCAATACATGTATCAACTCTTTCAGTTCTTTTGTACATCGTTAAATAAAAAGATTTTAAAAAAATGAATGAGAATGAAAAATGAAAAAAAAATCCTAAGGAGGTGAAACAGAAAGAGATGTGATACTATATTTCAAAATAGGCTGCTGTAAATTAGGAAAGAATTAAAAAATCTGAAGAAAATATTTCACAGAAAGGATTTGGGTATCACTAAAAAAGCTAAAATTTTGACTTTTAGGTTGGCATTAAAATGTTTGTGATAAAATAATTTTCTCCGAAGTTACAGTAGAAAAACATCAAAATTTCAGTTACTTTACTTTACAAAACTTCAGTTACTTCATTGAATATTTAATTAGCCTTTTCAGCATTGAAAGTTGGCTGTATTCTTTCTTTTATCCTAAAGAATAAATACACAAAATTTGATAAAAAAAATAGTCCTTGTCGAACATACAAACATAATGACTTATTTATATAAAAATTATTGTTTATCCAGTGAATTTTCATATGCGAATTAAATGAGATATAAAATGTGCTAAAATTGTTTTAAATATTATAAAAGATTATAAATACGGAGTAATTAATTTTTAGAATAATCGTTGAAAAATATATTTGGTTTAACTATTATATGATTGAAATATAACATATTCAGATAGCTGTTAAATAGAAAGTAAATATCTCTATCATATACACAATGCATAAAACAGTTATTTAACCAATGTATTATCCAATGTTTTCGCCAGCTATATCCAGTCTTATTTTGACTTTTTGTTTCAGTCTATATATTTTTTTATTTAAAAAAATATTTTCAAAAAATTATCTCTCGTTTCTTTCTTTCTTTCTCTCTCTCTCTCTCTCTCTCTCTCTCTTTTTGCAACGCATTTTAGGAAATAAAAGATATTAAGAAACCATTTCTTTATTTTTGATTTAATTCCTTAAGTAAGGCACAAACATTTGAGATAAAAATTTGAATAATATCAGTTTTCCAGAATTAATATTTAATATTAATTTTTTACCACTTACTCAATGAACTTATATTTAAGTCCCTATTTTATGCATTAAACACACGAGCTTAATTTTTTATTCCATTGCTTATCTTAAATAAGGGAAAAGGTCGTTGTACCGTGTAAATAATGCACAGTTAAATTATAGATGGCATGGCAAAATCATGTAACAATGTTGTCATGTTAAATGATTCCATTATAATATAAGATAACAGAATATTTTTTTATATATTTTAGTAAAACAATATAAACTCAGATAAAAACTAAGTAACTTTTTGAATATAATTACAAATGCATAATAATTAAGATTTTAGTACAAGTTAATAGTACCTAACTGCATAAAAAAAGTAAGTAACCTTTCGTAAATTGTCTAACACTAATGAACAATAACATCTATCAAATCAGACGTTTGGAGTTAAGTTTATTAAATTTTTAAAACTATTTTTGAAATAAAAGCAAAAAATATTTTAAATGTCTATTGTTTATATGAAGTAAATATATTTTGTTTGTTCACAGGAGCTTTGTGAGGAAAACTTTTATTTTTAATACAGTGCAGATTATGAAATATTTTTTCAAAAACAATGGACTTAAAAGAAATGAAAAATTGGTAAATGTAATAATGTTTTCGTCCGCCATAAATTTTATTTTCAAACGGCACAAAATGTGAAAAAAAACGTTTCATTGGGTTTTCTGAATAACAACCACGCTTTTACAACAAATGTTTTTAGAACAATATAAAAAAGTAATTTTTATTTAGTAAAATAAAACCGTAAAAATGAAAGTTTTATTGTCTTTTTAAAGAAAACTTTAAATACAAAAAAAATGTGTAAGATACGTACTTCTTTTAAGAGCCTTTCAAAGGAATTCTGAGATGTAAAATGACATTATCTTAAATGCGTGGGAGCATTTTAGTTAAAAAGAAAAGGAAATTTTCAAACTGACAATTAATATTTTTTCTTTCATAGAAAAGGAAAAAATGTTGTTTTTCTATAACATTAGTTTTTTTAATTTTTTCAGTCAAAAATTTGGAGTTTGAACTTATTGATAGTTACAATACTTTCTCTTAGTATATTTCGAATGCAAGAAATTAATTATTCAATTTATTTTCACAGAATTAACGATTTTTTTTGTCTACAATTTTATTTCCACATTTCTTCTAGCTAATTTAAAGGCATTTTTAAAATTATTCTCTAAGTATATTTCACAACAATTCTTTTCATCTTTTTAATTACTTCTTTCAGGCATATGAGCATTGTATAATATTAAGTACATTTTTGACAGACAGAAAACGGCCTTTTTCTTCATGAATTCCATTCATAATTGGATTAAAGCAACAATTTTGGTGTATAAAGACCATATACTACATTTCATCTGTCTAGTTCAAAGCATTTTTAATTAGCTCATAGACAGACATTACAGTTCAAAAATGTATTTTTTGGACTATGGAATTCTGAAACGAAGAAATTCGTCAAAATCTCCGAGATCCAATTTTTTGACGATTACAATACTTTCGTTTTGAATACTTCGAACACAAGAAAGTACAAAATGAATCTCTTTCACTACAAGTTTCTACAAAAAAAAAAAATTCTTTATATTAATGGGAATAGCATTTTGTTCTGTTACCTTTATATTAATAGAAATAACATTTTGTCTTGCTATCTTCAAAATTTTATCAAATTATAAACTTGCTTGTTATAAACTAAGTTTAATTTTAAAAGTTTCACATAAGCGAAAAAAATTAGTTTTCTCAAAAATATCTATAAAAAACAAATAAAGTTGGTTTTCGGGTATATAATGAAAAGGAGCCTCATAAATTACAAACTGAAATAATTTACCATTCTTCAAAGTCATCTTGAAATAACTTTATGGTGCATCTAATGGTACTGCCTTTGGTGACTAATTTAACACAGGAAATATTAGCAATGCTTAATATCAATTAAACTTCTTATGCATAATTTGTTCATGGTTTCCACAATCAAAGTATCTTTCAACATCATGTTATGATAGACATAATGCCACGTAATTTTTATAACCTTACACCTGTTCTCTTTATTGTGCATATGAACCTTCTTTTGGAAGGTGCCTCTCTTTACATCAAAGTGACATTAGAAGTAGAAATATGAGAATAATTTATTTTCTAATTTCGCGTTTTCGTTCAGGTTTATTTAACTTCTAGGGCATTTGTCTTATTTATTATTATTCACGTAAAGTATGCGCGTATTCAATAGAATGATAGAAACCCATGCAATTAATTATTTGCTGAAACAATGAAAACGGTTTCAATTTCTTTACCATTATTGAAAATGATTGTATAAAAACCATTATTGAAAATTATACAAAAAAAATGTAAAAACTCTCAAAAGTCAAGAAGAATTGCATGACAAATTGATATCATTAAAAATAAGAGCATTAAACCGTGCAAAAATAATTTTTATTCAAAAATATTTTGGCTTATCGCGAAAAAAATGAAAAAGAGTTTTCTTAGTTTTTAAATAATTAAAATTCTGATTAACTTTCAAAATAATAGTTTCATCGGGCATAATTCCACACTGCATGGTTTCAGCTCTAACTATAGTCCAAAAGTTAATATCTAAGTCTTTAGAGAAATACATATAGTTCCAATTGTAAGATGGTATTGATATTAGTGAAAAATAACGTCGCATTTTAATTTGTAAATTTGAATCACGGTCAGATGAAGAGGGTGACACCTGATGTGACACACCTTCGTCTTCGAATTTCCTCGCCACATCAACGAGAAGACATTTGGTTCCAACTGATTTAACTTGTACTAAACCCTCTCACACGATGTTTCATTGGTGGAAGTGAGTCTCGAACCAGGAGTCTTTCGGTCTGGAAGCAGAGCTCTTAAAATCAGACCACCACATTTTTGCTCCACTTGAAAAAAAGTTTTAAATGTTGAAAAAGAATTATATTTCATATTGTTTGTTATATTCTATATATTTCTTAAAAAGTTTCAAATTCTTGCTTTTTATATGGACCCTCGGTCCTATTATTTCAATTCAGTTCTAAATTTTCCTACATCAACAATAACTTACCTCAGAGAAATCGATGTATCGAGATTAATGGATAAATGACAAGTGAAAAATCATGAGCTTGTTCGAATATTAGTTAAAAGTGTCATACATAGAAAGCCGTTAAACCGAACTAATATGTATGACGTTATAGTCACATAAAAAACTTATGTTCGTATCATCTCTGTTTTAAACAACCATTTGAAGTCACGTTTTTTATGTCCAGCAAAACACTAATTTCATTCAAAAATTATATTGGCGAGTTGCGCATGATACGTGTCATGTGTTCATAAATTAACTCAATTGAACTTCTTGAAAATGAACATTAAGTTCTTATAAACTGTACCAAAATTCTATTACGATGTGGCTCTTTGCACTTTTATTTAACTTGTCCTGTTTCATGTTCGCAAGGATGGAACTTTGTAACAGATATTTTACTCACTTCCTGGCATACTAAAGTTTATAAGCTTTGTATATTTGAGTGTTCTTGAGAGAAATGTATTATTTTATGTCTTTCAAGCTTAATTACATATCAATTAATTAATGTAATTATATTTTGATTCCTTACGTGTACCTTCAGCTGGTAAAGTAATGAATGATATTACTTACAAGATCCGATAACATTTATAATGACAAACAATAAATTAAAAACTATATAACAGAAAATAAGCAAAATTTAAATATCATAATTTTAATGCATTAATAAAGGTGCAAAAATGGGTTTTTAAATGTTTTTTTTTCTAAAATTTAATTCAGATAATAAACACATTTCTAATCCGCCTTTAAGAAATCAGAGTAATTAGTGCTCTCAATATATAATTGATAAAAATATAGGTTGGATAAGGACTATAATGTCAATGAAAAATCTTGTATTATACTTTTTATGTTTTATTATTATTTAAGAGATGAAAACTCTGTAATTAGACGGAGACTTTGGAATTATTCTGGTAATTAGTGTATTCAAAAGTTAAACAAAATTATAATATAATTAGATTATCCGATTTATTTCTTAATTGGCTGATAATGATTTCACGTGACGTTAAATAGTAATTAAAAATTTGTATATAACAATTCATTATTGACAAAAATGTCAGAAACCATAATATAAAAATGCCACTCAAAGAAGTTTTATTATTTGGTACTTTCAGGCAATGAGAATTTTGAATTCTTGCTCACACTGGCTTTCATTTCATCAGTTTCTTTAAGAAAGAAAAAACCCACAGTCTTTATCTTATTTATCCAGAGACCCAGACATTGCCATTATGGATGATAAGTAAAAAATATTATGCGTGTTTGTATTACCAAGGTTCAAAAGAAATAATAATTAAATCTTTTCCAAAAATATTTTTTTCTGTACAAAACAAAAGACTTTTCTGCTAAGAATTTGAAGAAAAATATTTGTTAAAAATTTTGGGGAAAGAAACAGCTATTGTAATAGCTTTAAAAATTAGTAGAAAAATTCAAAGCATTTTGAATTTTCAAAGCATAAAGTAATTTTAAATGTTTGAGAATTTTGCTTGTGTTCGAGGTTGATTGTGGTTTATTTTCTTTTTTAAATTGTTTACAAATCCTCATAATGTTATGTGTTTGTAGATTATTTGATAAAAAAAAAGATTTATGCCAATTTTATTTATTGTTAATACATAAATAATTATTTCTTTTTGAATAATTCACGTAATATTTTCTGGTAATTCATATATTCGCAATTTTTTATCGGCTTCGGAAACGGAGGGTTTCAGGTTCGAGTCCCGATTCTACCGAAGAACCGTCGTGTAAGGGGGTCTGTTACACGTTAAATCCGTCCTGACCAAACGTCCTCCCGCTGGTGTGGTGTGGTGTGGAGAGGGGGGGTGCCAGCTCAAGTGTCGTTCTCGTCATCTGACCGCGGTTCAAAATTACGAGGTCCGTCCCAAAATAGCCCAAGTGTTGCTTCAAACTGGACGTTAATACAACTAAACCTAAACCTAAAATCACAATTTTTTATTACAATATTTTATGCAATTTTGCGATCCATCTTCTCTCAAATTCCTTACTAAATTTCCTCTTCGATATGGAATGGAATTTAAAGAAAATTAACTGAATAATTTTTAATTTAGCTCTGAAGATATCACAGTACATTATTATCACCGAGAACACGTAACTGTGAAATATTTTA
>JAPMOR010019409.1:0-34639 GCA_026543865.1 Argiope aurantia | reverse complement strand
TATATATATATATATATATATATATATATATATACACACACACAAAATACACAGCTTCTCCGCTAAAAATCATTGAATCCTTTTCATCTATGCCAGAACATATGAGAAAACGAATATGATTTATATGAAGCAAAATACATGGATTAACTTAGTTTATCATTTATTCTAATTTATGTTTAATAAGAAAACGCAGTGCTAATTCTAAAGAGCATTTTTCACTTAATACACCTTTATACATATTTCCATTTAATTTTTGTTCCCAGAAATTTTGTTAACCATATTCTAAGAAAAAGTAATAATGTTTTCTACAAAATAATAAGCACAAACAGTTTTCGTCTTTCAAAATTAAGTCTTAGAAACAAAGCTAAAAAAACTGGGGGAAAAGATTAATTTCTATTCAACCTTGTAACGTAGTTTGTTCGTGATTCTCAGAAGAAGTAGTTTGAAAATCTCATTACGATAGATCCAAAGCCTTATTATTTCACAGCCGTACTCCTATTCTTATAATTATATATATAAATCTTTTAAGAGTCTCATGACATCATAATATCATTAAAAATAAAAGGTGTCTCAAAATTAACGCAAGATTTGAATTTCTCACCGTTTATTCTGTAAAGTGTTGTCAATCCTATTAAAAAATCATTTGACAGCTGATAATTTAGGATTAGAAAAAATGGGGCATTACTCGACAGAACAACTTGTTTTCAGTGTTGAGCAATATTTAAAAAAATAACGAAAATCTGGCAGTCAAAGTTCGAAAATTTGAGAATTGGGCCCATATATCATGGGATTAAACACCATTTTATTTCTTTTTATGGTGTGAGTTGAAGCCAAAATTCTATGCCAACAATCCCACAAGCATACGGGCATTGAAGGAGGAAATTCAATGCTGCATCAACGAAATTCAACCATAGTTATGCAAAATGGTCACTGAAAACATCGACAAAAAAGTACATATGTACCAGCAAAGCCATTAAAGCTATTTGTCCTATGTATTATTCCATACAAAACTCTATCCTGTGTACTTTACAATTCAATAAAAATATACTAATTTAAAGAAAAAAAATTATTTTTGTAGCACCTTTTTTTTCCCCTTGTTCGGAGAGCGCCCTCTTGTGGCGTGTTACAGATGAAAAGCAGTTGGATGGCAGATCTGCACCCTAAGGTCGATTTTTTCCCAAATGCGCAACCCTTGCGCTAACGCCGAATTCTTTCGGTTGGAAAAGGTGGATTCCCTCCACCATACTGTTTTCTTTAACCTAATTGTCTATGTGTGTTTGTAAAATGTGTAGTGTTGCTGTGTTTGTGTAGATTAAAATAACATATTTAAAACCAGGAAGGTCATTAGAAAATCACAGCACACCCACTATATTTTTCATTTAATTCGAAGCTTGCGTTCTATCGTATAATGCTCCATTTTTACTAATGCTAAACAAACAGCTGTCATATTATGTTATTTAAGAGAGTTGCCAACACTTTACTGCGCGAATGGTGTCAAATTCAAGTCTTGCGTTAATTTTGAAACATCCTTTATAACTGTAAAGTCAGTCCATTTTCTAATTGCACGTTATATTTCACGGTACCCTAAATTCATTTCATTGTTCCTTGTGGATGTTGCTCATATAATAGACTGAATATTTCTTCCTTATCTTTCAACAACAGAAGAAAATCACGTGTTTAAACATTTAAGAAACAAAAGAAAAGGGGGAGGGAATTTCATTGGAACAATGAAACTTAGTTTTGAAAATTATTCAAATCAATATTTTTTAAAAGTTATCAAAATTCTTTAAAAAATTGTTTTGCAGTATAATTATGTACATCACCGTGTGTTATCTAGAATAAAGATAAATACAGTATTTAATAAGAAGACGAATGCTTTATAAAATAGTGCGTGCTAGTTCATGAAATCCACCAGTTTTCATTAACATTATTATTTTAAGACGTAAATAATTGCACTGTTGATTAGTCTAATTGTTATCATTAAAAAAACTCGCCAATATCTGTCATTTAAATTGACATTTTGTGACATTCGGATACTTGCCAGTACTCTTGAGAATTCCCAAGTAATTAATCATGCTGTCAGTGTTTTCTTGCAGAAAGAATTTGGTTGTTACATAACAAGAGTGTACCAAAATAGCCCGTTTCCTAAATGTAAGGCATCTTTAAAAATACTTTTATTTTTAAAGTTTTTAAACTTAATGACAGCTTATTCTTTGTGAGTATTATTTAGTTCATGATTTCGGCAAATGTTTTCGTTTAAATAAATAATCTAATCTCACTTTTTATGTCTAATTAGTACACATTTTTTTAGTTGCATTTCCATTGTGTTCTTTAACTTCGCACTTTTTGCGTTTTAGCGAATTTCTAATTCCTTTAAGTTCAGTATTTATTACCGTAATATTATCAATTTCATCTGCACTTTTTACAGATTCTTCGAAATCACTTTTACGCAGTCTTATGCCTTCATCGGAATCTAAATTAGAACAAGACAGCTGACCACCATCCGATTCATTCACAGAAAGCTCTCGCAATAAATTAGCAATTTCATCAGGGATTAGACCTCTTCTACGAGCCATCGTCGTTTCAGGGTGTCCGCTCTACACAAGATTCGAAAATCGAATGATTTTTTATGAGCAGATAAGCAAATGCTATGTAACGAAGCACTTAGACACAACAATTTTAGAATAATTCATTCATTTCAGTTTTGAACACAATAACACTGCATTCAAAGTCAAACAAACTGGCGATAGTATTTTGGGAGGTTTGCTTTACTTAGTGAACTATGGTTTGTTGAACGACCGCTATTTATAATGATAATTTGCCTTCGTTGTCGAAACGACTAGAGCGGCCATTCTAGGTATATTTAGTTGCAAAATCTCTTCTATTTACCCAAAAACCACAAAACCTTTTCTGTTTAATCACCATGGAAAATGATTAAAAGTCACAAAATTTTTTCAAATTCCCTGCTAAAAAGCGGAAAGGAGAACAAACTAAACAGGCTCCGGCGTCCAATCCACACAGTCGGACGTTCTAGTTTAATTGAAGCCTTAGTTAATTTCTAAATTTTTATCTTAATTTAGCTTATATTAACTTCGTTCTAAAATTGTATCTACTTTCCTCATCCAATTCACACTTTTTATATAATTAAATCTACATGCACACTAGAAAACTGATGTTTACAGCATTTTCAATCCCCCCGGGGGCACCTCGAAATGAGGATGAGATGCTTCCGGCATGGTGGTTGGATCTCGCCACTCAGGAGGGTACACTAATAGGTGGGGGATCTGACCCCTCCCATCGATGACGGGACGTACTTCGTTCGGGGAGGGTTGTACCGTGGCCGGTGGCGGCCCTTAGGACTCAACCACAGTTCCCGCCAATGTTGCTGTTGCGGCTGTCTGGTCATTCAATTTTTATGGTTTAAATCCGCGTGCCGCGTGGCGGGTCGGAGAGTTAGATGGCTGACTGCTCCGAGTGAAGGGGAATAATCTCTAAGGCTTTCAACATACTTGCGTTACAAGTTACCTAAATTTCTTTTACCTAAGATTACACGTGTCAAAGAAACACCTATAAAAATCTCACAGTAAAACCACTGAAGGGAAAAAAAATGATGTCTTTGCACTTGTATTCTAATGTAAACTGACGTTTTTCTTACCACTTTTTCTTTGTACATAAATTATGCCTCCCGTGGTGAAAGAAATCGAAGTGTCAAAAGTTTCTTACATTCGTCCACGCAACTGCTAACATATCATATGCTTACACACACACACACACACACACACACGTATAACCCTTTCCTCATGTTATCCTGTGAAAATGGTAACCGGAGCATAGTACATATAAAATATAACTAGAGTATAGTATATAGTGAGTAGAGAACATGAAAACTAGAGAGTGTTTTTGTACCTGTATATTCATTTATGGACATTTGCAATGACAAGATTAAGTTTTAATTCCGTACTTCGGATGATTTTGAATTATTATTTCATCAATGTCAATAGAATTTACATCTGTCTTTCTCCTACGGATTTAAATTGGCAATATCGAATACATGCGACGTTAAAAAAGATTTTTTTTCTATCAATTTTTGAAGGAAGTTAATTCAGAAAACACATATCTCTTCAAATACAAGTTGATTACAATACAAGTTGATTACAATATGAAGAAACCTATACAAAAAAAATTACCACACAGATATATCATTTGAAGAACTAAAGTTTGTTAAAATTTGGTACTTTTCCGTTAGCCGTGCACAAATGTCGCCAATTGTGAACCAGGTGCGAATTTGGCGTAAGAAATTTGCGGGAATTCTACATTATTTGGAGATTTTTCGCTTGCACCCGGCTAACGGAAAAGTACCCAAAATTTAAATCAAATCTGTTATGTGGTTGATCCTTTGTCAGTCTGTGCTTTCAGATGTATATAGTCCGAGTAACTGAAAAACGCAGTGAATTACATATACGGAATTCGGTATGAAATTTTGCAAAGTACATTTGTGGCACTGCGCCTAATTTTAGAAGTAATCGGTTGGAAAAAAGATGTCCAAAGCAAACATTCGTATTTCTGGTAGTTCTGTATTAAAAAGCATCTCTAAGATTATTCGTCAATGATTTTTCCCCATTTTTTGCTACATTACAAAAACTGCGAAATACAAAAGCACTTTTATTACAATGTGTACGGAAATTTTTGGGTGAATGTTCTTGCAAGTTTATATTCGTTTATGGAAATTTGCAATGACAAGATGAAGAATTAATTTCCGTATTTCGTTTGATTTTGAATTATTATTAAATCAGTGTTAATAGAATTTACATCTTTCTGCCTCCAACGGATTTAAGGGTGCAAAATCGAATATCTGTGACGTTAAAACGGATTTTTTTTTGTTATTAAAATAAATAGAAATGAATTGTAACGAAAATAAAAACAACGTTTTAGGAAGATAGCAGTATGTCTTGAGGTAATTAATGAAATTTAATTTTTTGCTTGTGAATGATAATATAGGAAGTGGAAGATAAATTAATAAAAAAATGGGAAATAAAATTATTCAGAGAATTTTCATTCAGCGAAAATGATGAAAGAAATATTAAGAAGTTTTGATAATCCTATCTTTTTCGTGATGTCTCAGAAAATTAATTATTTATACAGGGTGTTTCAGTGAACCGTTTCAGAACTTCTAAGAGGGGTAGGGTACATCCTGACAACTCGAAATCATAGAGCAATGTGAGGTCGGAAATGCTTTCCTGAAGCGGTGGTGCACACAGAAGCACCATAAAGAAAAGAGACCGCAAATGAGAAATCGTTTTAATAATACATGAAAAGAAGCAAAAGGTACATGTATTAAAGTAAGTGTTCGAAGTTTCTTCCACGGGCTACAATGCATGCCTCACATCTCCGACGCATGGACATCCGAATATTCTGGAATACTCCAGGCATATCTCCGGCAGCTACTGCGATTCTTGCAACGAGCTCCTCAGCAGTGTCAACAGGGGTGTCATAAACTAGCGATTTCATATGACCCCAGAAATAAAAATCAAGACATGATAAGTCGGGTGACCGAACAGGCCAACGCACGGGACCCCCACGTCCGATCCACCGTTGACCAAATGTGACATCAAGGTAGTTACAAACATCTCCGCTATAATGAGCAGGGGTTCCATCGTGTTGAAACCACATTGTCTGTTGCGTAGACGCAGAAATCTATTCATCTCTCAAAAGTTGTGGCAATACTTGCTGCAGAAAGAGCAAGTACGTAGGTCCGGTTAGACGACCCGGTAACAGGTGAGGTCCGATGAGGTGATCTCCCACAATACCGGCCCATACATTGACTGAAAATCGATTCTGTGCTGCACGACGTCGTATTGCATGCGAGTTCTCGACCGCCCAGATATGGTCTTTATATGTGTTGAAAATTTCTTCTCTTGTGAAGGATGCCTCATCGGAAAACAACACTTCAGCAGGAAAAAAGGGATTTGTAGCGCATTTTCCCAGGTACCACTGTGCGAAAGCAATATGAGGTACATAATCCTCTGGTTTCTGTGTCTGGATACGCTGCACGTGAAACGGATGCATGTCTTCTGCTCGGAGAATCCTCCAGACGCTGCAATGGGAAACCCCGACTGCATTGCAACACTTCGTGTACTCGTTCTTGGATTCCCCTGTACATGCTGCAGCACATTCTGTTCGGCGTCTGCAGACCGTGTTGTTCTTACCCTGCCCCTATGAGCTCTCTCTAATGAACCTGTCTCAGCTAACCTCTGGTGCAGTCTTGCAAAGAAATTATGACTGAGAATACGCCTCGTCGGATATCGTTCCACGTAGAAATGCTGTGCGACTGGTCCACTACAATTTGCAGCCCCGTACGCCAAATGCATATCGGCCAACTCTGCGATCCTGTAATCATCCATCCTACTAACTTGGCGTTCTTTTGCGAAGTGAAGATTCCCTGCACGAAAGCTCGGACTTTTCGCACAACGTCATCTACCACGTCAGGAAGGCATTTCTGACTGCCCATGGGCATATAATTTTGGTTCGTCAGGATGTACCCTACCCCTCTTAGAAGTTCTGAAACGGTTCACTGAAACACCCTGTATAGCAAGAGAAACTTAAATCAGAATTTGATTTATATTATGCCTTCTGTGCGCGGATAATATGCGAAATGACATTAATTATTCTGTTGAGTTTATGAGGCATTTTTGAATGGGGAAATAAAATATAAGTAATTAAGAATGAAAAAGTTTCAAAAAATTAAAATTTTTTTATTAGTACAGAGTTTTTACTGCAATTAAACAATGAATTTAGCTAATTTCAATCATGACTATTTTTGAAGTTGGGTGAGAAGCTGCATGCATATTTTTTTAGAAAAATAATAAAGAACAATAGTTAAGCCCATTTCATGGAATTGAAAAGCAGAAATCAGGAAAGAGAGAGACAGTGAGAATGTATACTGTTACGAAATTTTACCCGGGGTTCGTTTGGATAGTGGAAGTGATATGGTGTAAAGAACGCTCAAACAGCAGGCAGAAGTAGAATAAAAAACAACGACGCTTATTTACACGAAGATACACAGGACAGCACAAAAGCTACAACTATATACAGCACAGAAGACGATTATCTTCTCCCGAGACGTGTAGCATACAACAGCACACACAGCAGCATACAACCAGAATCTACTGCAGACAGTAGCGCACAGCTCAGTTCAGTACTAGCTTGATTCCGTCGCTTCCGACTACTCTATCCTCGACTTCTCGGACTCGGATTACTGACTGACTTCGCTCCGTCGATTCCGCTTACTCTTCTTCGACCACTCCGTCCACTCTGACTACTGACTTCTACCTTCGGCTACTCAGATTTTGCTGCTCTCGAACTCGGACTACTGGCTTGGCTTCTCTGGTAGCTGCAGCCCCTTTTATAGGTCTCAGGAGGCGGGGCTAGAAGCCTCTCAACCAATCAGGAACGTTCGAGGCGTATCTCGGTTTCTACTGGACGGATCGGGAGAATTCTAGAAGTTTCGGGTATAATCTATTTTGACGCCAAAGTAGCCAAATTCGTCGCCAAGTCGCCAAATGGTCGCCAAGTTTGTCGCCAAGCTCTGGGACCTCCGACGCGCCACCTGGACTCGGTCCCATTCAGATGACTGTAAAACTTTCTTTCTGTTGATGGAACAACTATGCTGGTAAGTCGAATTGCAGGTTTGTAACAATACTAATATAGTTTACGAAAGAAATTTGTATACTCGTCGTTTTGGATCTGCGGAAAGAAATAGAAACCCTCTCAAGATATAATTCAGTCTGAGTTTGAGTATTATTATAAGAACATATATTATTTAGAAACTATTACACACACGCCCGTGTGCGCGCACGCGAACACAAAGTATGAACTCCATTTCCTATTACTTGATTAATTGCAACGCTTTAAAGCATTCAGTAATTTATCAAGCATTTCTTATACCGTTAGTCTTTTCTTTAACAATTGGTCATTCCATGTTCAGTCATTGAATATAATCTAATCTTATAGAGTAGAGTGATGCTTATTTCTAAGATTTATCTCTTTCATTTAGTTTGGAATGATTCAATAGTGGAAATATAAACACAAGTCGTTATAAAAACTCTTTTTTATTAGTTTTTGAATTTTTTGATATTATTATTCAGTTTTTTTTTCTTCTTTTCATAGTAATATTATAAAAAGTTCCAAATTTTCACAGCATTATAATACACCAGAGTTGCATTCGAAAGTATCCGATGCTAAGAAACAGCAATGAAATTCTGCCCAACTTGTTTTATTCGCCCTGCTTTATTCCTGTTTTAAATCACAAACGTGCATGCAATCTTTAAAATTCGAAATAAATAAATCTATATACTACGTTTAATATAAAAGGCTATTTCTCTGTCATTTAAGTTTTCATTTTTAATTATAGACATCTGTTACTATTCCACAACAAAATAAGTTACAACATTGCTTAAATTAGAGTATTTCGCTTTGTTTTCTAGTATTCTTTAACAATAAAAATTATATTACATTGTTTACTCTACTATAGAGAAACAATGCATTTTTAAATAATGAGAGTCAGTTTATCTACATCATTGTTAAGGTGGTCAATTTCAAACTTGAATCAGTTCGAGTTGTTGAGTGTGATTTTGAGCGCTTTTGAAAGAATTCTTACTAGAGAATAGCATTTTTAAAAATCAAAAAATGGTTGTGCTAGAATTTGCGTCTGTGTGCACATTCATGTGGATTTATTTTCGAGTTTTTATAATGAATGATTGGATTTCTTGTGTTTACTTTTTTCCTTTTATTTTGATGCTGAAAACTTTCTGATGAACGAATTAAACAAAAGACACGCTGGTTGTCATGCTTCAATGGACTATGAGCAAGGCAATTCAAAAGTTAACGCAACTACATCAGTGGATGAAACTCTGATGCATATTTACGAGGAAGCTTCTGATTCATATTCTACCATTGACGAAGCTACAACCCTTCCTCAACCAGAATCAACTGCCGCAAAAATGTCCATAAACCCGTTTACTAATCCCTTTTTCGAGTATTTGTCTTTTGATGACCCTATGGCACATCTGGAAATGACTGTACAAGATGAATTTTTCATTTGTGCAGATTGGATTTTGAAACACCAAGAATTTTTCAACTTCAACTAAATTCAGTTATAAATGCATCAGCAAACAATCTACAATAGCAACCACTGAAAATTATTTGCTCATCATTTGAAGTCCTCCTCATTCAAAAATAATAGCTATTCTTCTACCTTGACAAATAGCGATTCTTCTACCTTCACAAATGGCTATTCTTCTACCTTGACAAATTGCAACTAGAAAAATTTAATCGAAATTTCAATAGTAATGAATTATGAAAAATACCTAATTATTATAAGAAATATTGTGCTTGTTCAAAACAAAACTTTTTATTCAAGCTTTCAACCTTCTAATTTCAAAATAGAGGCAAACGGTTTTCAATCTTCAAAGCAATCTTTTGTACCTAACACTACAGGCTTGCTGATCTAAAAAAAGAGAGAAACATTTCCTCAATAGCGAAAAGAAATCCAATCATGGACATTTGTACATAGTATATATAGTTTTTTTTGTATATATTTTTTGTTATTTGTGTATTTTTATATTTACACAGCGGGCCATTTTTATTGTTTTGCAAACATTTGTGCTTATTGTTCCTGATGATGGACTTTAATGTTCCCGGACTTGACTCTTATGACCGCAAGCGGTTACCCTACTTGTGACTTCATGTCTTTCTAGAATGAAAGATATTCATCAAATTTTGAAGAGATTTTTCTGAAAACTGAGATTGCTGGCCTGCTAACATCGCATCAAACATCTTTATCCAAACATCATTGCATCTCATTTTTGACTCTTATCAATAGGCGCATTCAAAAGCATCTAATTTTTATCTTGTATCAAACCATCAACCCTCAAAATAAAATAGGCTCAACACCAAAATTGTCTCTATTATTGTTTTATTTTATTTTCTTATATTAAAATAAACTAACCATTAAGAGTTAATTTACTCAATGAAATAAAACTATTTTATAATTTTTATGATTGATATTAACCTTCAAAGCATTAACATTTGTTTCCTGAATTTTAAATGTATTGACTACTTCGTTCTGTTCTATTATATTTTCTTTTCTAAATGTATTTTAAAAAAAATTGTGCCTGGTTTAAATCTTCAATTTCGTACTGAAGAACATTCTAAATAGGTGTAGAAGTCCAAAATTTGTACAATTTTTTTTTATTAAGCTTACTAAGAAGTTGGGCAGTTTTATTTATTCTTTTAGAAAGAAAGTTTTCGTCTTCGAACGCAATTTGCATTTCTACCAAAGGAGTTTTATCGCCCTTCTTCGAACTCTCTTATATTAAAGACTTAAGTATCCAAACTTTTTTGATTGATTCTCAATAGCATCGAAATTCAACCTCGGCAAAAAAAATTCCAAACTGCGAAAAACTTCGGTAATATGGCGCTTGTAGCAGATTGATACTCAGAAGAGGAATTATTCGCTTTGATAGTGTTTTTAATGCATCACAAGTTTCTGGCACCATAAGGCACCCTGATTACTTCCATCCACATAGAATGGTGTTGTGTTATTGTGACGTAATTAACGATTGACGTGACGTCATCAAGATTGAAGCAATATGCTCAAAGTTGTTTGTTGTAAGGAAGAAGAATACATAGTTTCGCTTACAAGATTTCGCTTACAAGAGATATTCTCGCCAAAGGTGATCTAGTCAATGGAAAAAAACTGAATTTCTATATATTAGATTACATAAGATTCGATGGAATTACGTATCAAGTTTGAGAGATATGCTATGAAACAATTTCGCAGCTTTTATTGGATGGACTTCGAGGATTGATTAGAAAAGAAAGTTACTTTTCAAAGAAGTAACATTATGCTTAATTTGCTATAGGTGACATTTATCTTGACCAAATATTTCTTTATGGAGGAGCATTATGCTGTTGTAATTCATATAAATGCCCAATTTTGGTATTCATTCTGCATTTGGGGAAAAGAACAGACGTATCATCATAAAGAAGCGTACGATCTCAATTAGATATAATTAAGATGAAAGGACCAATTATGTTTGTAATATAAATGCTAATTATTGGTGTAAGTATTTGAAATTGTATATGTTAATAATTTGTATTTAATTATAAATGTTAGTCCTTAAAATACCTTTGAAAATATCTCGCCGAATTGGTGATATAGCAGAAGATGTATAGTGTCAGCTTTTCTAGAAGACAAAGAGACAAATTCTGCGAGACAAATTGTTTTCAGTACAGCTTGATAAAGCAACAGATAGTCATAAAGATGCTCATTTAATTGCCTATGTTCGATTTTGTGATAATATGTCAGTAGTAGAACTACTTTTCTGCAAACCAATAGAACTCAAAACAACAGTGCTTGCATTATTTGCTATTTTAAAGGATTTTATGAATGATGCAAACATAGGATGGAGAAATTGTGTCGGAATATGCACCGATGGTGCTCGTTCAATGTCCGAAAGATTCCAAGGAATACAAGTACTTTTAAAACAAAAATCGCCTCAGTGCACACATTGCATGATCCGCAGAGGAACTTCGGCTTCGAAAGAAATGAGTCCTGGTTTGAATATTGTGTTAACTACAGTTGTAACCGTAGTAAATTATATAAAAATGAGACCCCTGAAATCGAGAATCTTTTCAGCACTTTGGGAAGACATGGGTTCAGTACATTCAGCGCTACTATTTTATTGCGAGGCAAGATGGTCATCACGTGGAAATATTTTGCAACGTGTTTATGAATTAAGAGAAGAACTCGCCATTTCCTAGAAGAAGAAACAGACTGGAGGCCGAGAATTTTCACGATAGTTTATTTGTGATGAAATTGAGGTACTGGGTCGACATATTCGAGAAATTAAATAACTTGAATCTTCAACTCCAAGGAGCAAATACACATATGTTGGATACGAGTGATAAAGTTAATGCTTTTTATAGAAAATTCGAATTGTAGAACAGAAATTTAAATTAAAAAACATAATGTTTGTAAATGTGGATGATTATTCTAAAACTTATAAGCCTGAAGAAGAACATGTAAAAGTTGTTTTTGTAACCATTGAAAATCATTTAGCCATGATGGAAAAATTTTTTAAAAAGTATGCTGACGACAAATTGATAGCGAGTGGATAAGGGATCCATTTCATAAGACTCTTGAAGGACTGTCAATTGATGAGGAAGAAAAATTCAAGACAAGTGGCGAAACTAAAAGCAATTTTGTAATGAATCACTATTTGAATTTTGGGCAGGAGTAAGGATGATTTTTCTGCACTAAAAATAAGAACATTTCACATTCTATTACCATTGAACATCCTACCTTTCTTAAACTGGATTTTCTGCTGTGGTTTCTTTGTAGACAAAATATAGATACAGAACTGAGAGTGGTGATTTCTAATACTAAGCCTTCCTTCGAAAAACTTTGCTCTGCAAGACAGGTCCAAGTAAGTCACTAATAATTATTAAATTTGTTTTTAATTTAGTAACTTTTGATTAAGTAAGTTTTGATTTAGTAAGTTGTTTTACTTCAATAATTTATTAAATATGTCGAAATGTATTTTGTTCTCTATGTGTATGAGTGCTTTCCTTTCGGTCAGTTAATAAATTTTTTGCCCCTCCCCCCTCTAGTGTGCTCGCTCCCTCCTGGGGGGGCGCCCTAAAGGTTGAGAATCTCTATCATAAGTGGTATTTCCAGAATTGCTTTTTCATTGCAACTTTGTAAACTGCACACTTTATAAGATAGGAGGAAACAAAACATACAATGAAAAAAAAACCTGCACACTTTCTAACTTTTATAGAAACTTGGTTTCCCACCCTAAATTGTCGATGCGAGCTTATTTTAAAATTATTATGTATTGGGTATTGTCGAATATCTCTTAAAAAAACTACTCTTTCAGCAACCACCACAAACTTGCAGTCTAAGCAGTGATGGTTTTATCTGATTTCTTTAATTGAATATATATTACTGGACTCATTGGATCTTAAACATTTTGATTCATTTATTTGTTGCCTGCTTCCTTTAAATGGACATAATCTTCATTTCAATGTTTTCCTTTATTTAAAGGAAGCTGATTTTATCAAGGAAATTTTATCTCATCTTATCGATGTTTTTAATTTAGGATCCCTTTTTTTAAATAATTATCATATCCTTTTTAATATGTAAACATAAAGTTATTTTACATTTGAATAGTTTTAAACTGACGCTTTAAAATTTTCCTCTGGTATCGGCGCAAAATATCCAGAGAAGAGTTCTTGCCATAGGATAATACTCACTCATTTAATTATTCAGTCGGTATAGAGGTTATCAAAGATTCCATATTTGAACCACCTTATAATTCGTAACGATTTTTTTTTTGATTTTGCATTTAGGAATACAGATAATGAATCACAAATTCATATTAAAAAGTATGCAATGTTCACAAATGGAAAATAAATATTGAAGAATTCACTCTATCCTTCATCCCATCTGCCCTCACTGGAATTTTGAATGACAAAAGTGCATGTCATCTATTAAATCTCTAAATTATTAGTGGTTCCTTATCTAAATTATTAAGGGCTATTTCCGCAATAATTAAATCTCCACTTTTAACAATGAAAAAACTTCTTTATTCTACAACAGAACAAGTTACAACAGCGCTTATAATAGAATATTACGCTTTGTTTTCTGGTATTGTGTAACAATCAAAATAATATCACAGTGTTTACTTAACTTTACAGAAACAATGTAATTTTAAACAGTGAGAACCTATTATGCATTATCTTTGTTAAATCAGTCATTTTTATGCTTGAAACTGCTCGAAGTGTTGAGTTTGATTTTGAGCTCTTGTAAGAACGTATTTTTATTGGTGAATAGCATTTTTCCGTTGCTAGGAATGGGTGTGCTAGAATATGCTTCTGTGGGCACATTCATGTGGATTTATTTTCGAGTTTTTGTAATGAATGACTGGATTTATTGCGTTTTCTTTGTTCCCTATATTTTGATATTGAAAAATTTTCTGATGAAGGAATTTAAAAAACGAGACAATGGAAGTCAAACCTCAAGGGATCACAAGCCAATTAATGCCAAAATGGATGCTGGGACCTCCGTTGATGAAACACTTCTGCCACTTTACGAGGAAGAATCTGACTCGAATTCTAACATAGACGAAGCGTTAAACCTTCCTCAACCAGAACCAGCTACCACCAACATCACACTAAACCCATTCCTCAATCCTTTCTTCGAGTATCTGACTTTCTCTGGCACATTTGGAAATGACTGAACAAGACGAACTTACTGCATGTGCAGAGTGGATTATGAAACACCAAGCATTTTTTTAACTTGAAATGAATGGATATATAAATACTTCAGCGAACAATCTGCAATAGAAATCTTTGAAAATTATTTGATCTTCATTTATGGACCTCTTATTATCCCGATTGAATAGTAATAGCTGTTCTTCAACCTTCAGAAAATGCAACTAGAAAAAGAATTGTCGAACTATCTGCGGTTTTGAACTGTGAAAAATGTCTGACTATTATAATAAAACTCCTGCGGATTCAGAACAGCCTTTTGTACCTAATCCTCTCACCTTCCGGATTCAAAAATAAAGCAAAAGTTCCTCAAGCCCCAAAAGAAATCCAGTCATGATCATGTAATTTGTATATAGTGTATATAGATTTTTGTACATATTTTTTGTTGTTTGTATATATATATTTTTATACTGTGGACTATTTTTATTGCTTTGCAAACAGTTGTGATACTGTTTCCTGATGATGGACTTTATTGTACTCGGACTTGACTTTAAGACCGCATGCGGTTACGTTACTTGTGACTTTATGTCTTTCTATAATGAAAGAAATTCATCGAATTTTGAAGAGACTTTGCTGAAAACTGAGATCGCTGACCTCCTAACATCGCATCAAACGTCTTTATCCGATCATCGTTCCTTGAAGACAATTCATTTTGGACTGTTATCAATAGGCGCATTCAATAGCAATTAATTTTTATCTTCTTTCAAACCATCAACCCTCAAAATAAAATAGACTCAATACCAAAATTGTCTCTATTATTCTGTTTATTTTCTTTTCATTCTTATTACGCTTATGAATACTTATGCGCATAATTAAGATTTAAAATATTTGTATTTACTCTCACAAAATACTGTTTTACAGAGTAATCATTTTCAAATTACTTTTTTGATGAGAGTTACGTAAGGGAATTAAATAACCGTAGAAAGATGCTTGCATAAGTGTGAATTTAACTGACTTTGCACAACCATGCATCAATTTACTATTAACAACTTTTTTTAAAGAGCTTTTGAGAATATTTTGAATAATGATTTCTTTCTAAAATAGCATCATTATAAAACATTACGCATTGAATTGGGTGAAAACATAATATAATAAATGTTTCAGTTGTCTCCCTAAAGTCACGATATCAAGTACATATTTCAGTTCCAGGCTGATGCTATTGTCATATAAAATATTATCTCTTTTTATTTAAAAATAATAATTTCGTTAAAATTATTCTAAAACAAGTTTAATAATATTTATTATGCTAAATTAATATTAAAGTAAGTAATTTTAAAATAATTTTAAATATTTTAAATATTTTTGTTGTTGTACAAGAATTAATGAAATCGTGCTTAGAATTGAGGCTGTTTAATTAGTTCGAATTTTGGACTTGGAATTTAATTCATTAGTTTTGTTTGTGGTTATATATATAATGGACACGTCATAAAATTTTCTCAAATTACATGATTCACTGTTGGTGTATATCTTAGTTAAGGATTATATAATAATAATTTAATTAGACTAACCATTTAATAGATAATTATGAAAATATGGAATTTTTCCTCAATTCCGTAATTAAAATTTCAAGTCGTTGAAGTGATCCTAAAATTTTTTTTTTATTCTTACGTTAGAAGATAAGTGAGATATTAAAAAAAAATGCAATACTAAGGGCGAATTATTATAATTATTATTAATCAGCATCATTACGAAAAGAGACTTGTACAAATGCATAATTCCATATTCCAAAGATCTGTTGAATGCATTTTGTTTAAAAAAAAAATAATATTCGGAGAATTTTCGGCAAACAACTTATATAATGCTGTGCTATAAGACCAGTTATACCCATTCAGTTCACTTTGAAATGTTAATGTGCTAATGCAAGTCTCAAAGCTGAGTACTTCCCATGACCGATTCAACACAGGAGCTAATTCGTTAATGAAAGGATTGAGCGAAATGAACGAAGACACGGAACGTATATTATAGAGCTTGACTAGGATCAAATATAATCAACTTAAATTAAAAGAACTAATCTACAGGATGCTTCATATCTTAATTGAAGTCATCTAACAATATGTTAAACACTATAATGAAAAGGAAAGTGTCCAGCCAAATTCAAACATTGTATAAAAAAGTAAAGGTATCATATGAAGGATCAGGTACATATTAGAGTATTTTGTTAAAAAGCAAAAAAATCATGCAAAAATTTATCATTTAAAATACAGATTTCCTGTAAAATACAGATACAGATGAATTTATCTTGTGAAATACAAATTTGTAAAAGTAACGAATGAAAGAAAATAGTACTTTCGGAAAAATAGCTGTTTATAAGGAAAAAGACAGCTGAGGTTTATTCTAACGGAATTGTTACTTTTTTTGTTAGATTTTTATTTCGAGATCTATTACAGAATTTATGTGAAATTAATGTTCTTTTATTGATGGCTGATTAAATTTCAATAATATGAATTTTGAGAAAAAAAGTAAAACATTAAATGAAATTGAATTCTTTATTTCGAGAATTCTAATATAGAAAAAACTTTGACTTCATTCGTTTTCTTTTATATTGTTTCTAATAATTAGTGTTTGATTACAGCAACTGTAATAGTAACATAAAAATGGGTACTTGTTTATTTTTACTATATTGTCCTAGGATTTATATGGCAAATATCAAATTTTGCCAAACTGATCAATCTCCGTTATACTCAGGATTCTGATATTTCGCCAAGATAGTTATATTTTAGTGCTTATTTAGTGATTTTCAAATTACATCAGATTTTCCATATTCGCCATTGTTTGGCGACAACTTGCATTTTTTGTCGATCTGTTGGCATAAAATTAAACAGGTACCAAAAAAAGTGTTTTGTTTTACTGCAATCTGTTCTTGTATAAAAGCAATAAAAAAATAAATAAAAGTATTATTTTAAAATGTGCTTCAGATGTGTGTGTTAGATAAAAAATGCATGGAAATAAATTGATATCAGTGAAACGCATAATACTTATACTTTAAAATGATGCAAAATAGACTTTTCTGCAAACAATTTGCTTATTAAATATCAATGAATAACTTTAATTTATCAATTAATTTTTACTTTTAATTTCACTTATAAAAAGCTTTGTTAGTGAGCATCTACTATTCAAAGACCAATTTTTCGCCATATTTGTTGTAGGTGATCAATCCCTATACCCCACTGAATGTTTAAATTATTTTTGCATAACTTTTGTTATAACAAGCTTAAGAAATGGAGCAATCTACAGATAGTATCCTACCTAAAAATATTATCATATCAAAATATTGTAAAACTTTTAAAATGAATAAATTGTGTAACCACTATACAAACTACGTTAGAAATTCTCTTAACCTTAAAAATATTATTTTAGTGAGTATCTATTATTCAAGGATTAAGTTTTTACCATATTCTATAACCTCTCTGCTGGGTACACTGCTGGACCTGAAACTAGAAATTTTCAAAACCGTGAATGCTAAATACGTCATAAAATTATACAGTAGATATATTGAGCCTATTAATTATAGAATATATTCAAATTTTAATTGTCTGTAGCAATTGGCAAACAGAAAAATGTAGAAACAAAATATTAAAATGTATCTTACATAGCTGTAATAAATGGATGCCCTACACCACTGATATCAAAATATATTTAAAAATAAAGATTTTAAATAAATTTATAGTTTTATATTTTAAATTTTCTTGCGAAAAATATAATTTTTAATGCTTTTAGATTTGATATGAACTCTTGTAAAAATCACAACAAAGGATCCATTACAAATAATTTTCAATTGTAAAACTCAAAAAATTTCATCGAAATTATGTCTTTCAAAACGACTTTTTAATTTTTTTTAAAATAACGGCTACACTATAAATAAAAAAAGCAAAAAACCTTTAAATTCTTTTTTTCCTGTTGCTTCGGTATTAAAGATTATACACACAGATTCAATATTTCATTAAGTTTTACAAGTCTTAAAATAATTTCATTGACGTAAATTGAGTTTTCAGTTGCATCATCAGTTTTAGTAAAGCCTTTTTTTAATAAATATTTTTTAAAAAAATTATTTCATCTTTAAAGTATATAATAGTTATTTTTCTTTTCTTTCAGGAAAAAGAAAAATAAACAAAAGCATCTAACATCATGTTATTTATGATATGATATTAAACTGAGGACATATGCGAGTACGTTCTGGATGAAGTTTTCGAAAAACGCTCTAAAATGTTTAGAATTTTGAATTTTTACATGAACAAAAGATTTAAAAACATCTATGAAACGAAATTATACCAGTTAAGTCATAAAAAATATTTTAAAATTGTAAAAAAAAGGGTTTTTTTTTTGTCTAAAAAAAAGGTATAAAGCAAAATTCTTCTAGTTTAGAAGCTTATGGAATTATTTGCTGAAATTTTGCAAATAACTTATGAAATCTATTGTATAGTTCTAAAACTAAAACTTAAGCTGCATTTTTAGCTATTCTTTAAATAATGAGAAAGAAAATTTTTATAACACTACATTTTCAATTTTTTAATATTATGAAGCATTTAAACAACTATAAAATATTCCTAAATAAATAGATTACTATTCTTTATTACAGGAAACTGTAGAACATACTGAAAAATTATTATACCGAATTTGAACAAACAATTTGCATTAGATATTAATTTTTGAGATTTTTCATGAGAAAGTTCTACCAGAGATTAGAATTTCAGAAAGCAGCATGCAAAGATGTAAAATAGTATTAAATCATATATAAAACAAAATATGAAAATCAATATAATTTCTTAAAAAATAGACTTAGAAGCAAAATTCAAACAGTTTTTTAAAGAAACATTTTCAAATACTGATAATATGGAATAAAAACAAAATTCACAACTTCAAAAAAAAATCCGCTTTTTAATGTAGACACCTGTCTTAAAATAAGAATCTATCAAAGGCCAAAAATTCTAAATATTTTTCTTTATATAGGGATGGAATGCGTAATTTGTTCATTTTACATAAAAATATTTGCCGTATTTCTTTAACTGCTGTCCCCTACCTTACTTTAAATTAGGATATTAAGATCTTTGATAAACGTTTTTGGTAAAAATATTTTCAAAATAAAAACAGATTTTTAAACTCACTTACATTAAATGTTCATTAAGGTTCTGCTCCTGAAGTATTATATAAGATTCTAAAAATACTTAAGCAAATTTATTTTAGAATATTCAAATGTTTTTTCTTCTAATAAATTAATGCTTTACGTAAGCCCAAAAAGTGAGCTGCTCATCATTGAGAATTATTTTATCGATTGCATATAAATTTCAACTCTCTTATATTTCTTTCCAGTTTCGACTTACTGAATTTAAAATTCCTTCAACTTTTTCATATTAACATTTTCGTTTTGTTAAAGTAATTTTGCATTTCTAAATATATAGAATTTAATAAAATGTTAAATAATAATAATGCCATAAATTATCTTATGCATAACATCTGACTAAATTATCTTATGAGAAGCAGTTTTTTTCTTATTAGTTTTCATTGATTACATTTTATTTTAATACATTACATTGGTCTTTCAAGTAAATAGAATGAACAACTATAAAAGCTTGAAAACCACGATTTGAATTTAACGGAATTTTCAGTTATTTTCAAAATTTGTAAAATTTTAAGTATGTTAATAGTACTCTATCGTTATTTTAGAATGAATAATGCTTTAGCATATGCATGATTTTATTAGAAATATATTCGACATCTGTAAATGTTTTTATATTATAAGATCAGTTTCAAAAAGAAAAAATTCATATTGCTGAATTGCTTTACATTAAAAAAAAATAATGTGAACTGTACTAATCCAGAGCTAAAATTATTTATTTAATGCAATACAAATCTAACTTTCTAAAAAATGTAATACAAAATAAAATTTTTAAGGTACGTAAAGCTATTATTTTGTTGTTGAAGAGTTTTTAAAATGTTATTTTAACTTAAAAAAATATTGACAAATTAAAAAAAAAATCCTTAAGTCATTTACCTTTTTGAATAATAGTAACTTTTTTGAATAAAGATAGTAATAAAAAAATGTTGAATTATTTAATGTTATATCTACTCCTCATTTCTAGACTATTTAGGATATACTATTAAACTTCACTTTTTTAAATAATTACAAGTCTATAAAAATGAATAAAACATAATTTTCGTATCATTCTGAACGACATTATGAGTGCGAAATGTGCACGAACTTTTATATTAAGTTTCCTAAAACATTGAACGGTTTTATTTATTCTTCCAGAACTAGAGTTTCCATTTTGGAGCAAACATTTCTACTTAAAGAAATTTCGTCGCCTATATTTGAATACTCTTTTATTTAAGAGTTCAATATTCAAACTTTTATCTTCTTTTATTTATGCGCTATAACATCGAAATTCAAACTCGAAAAAAGAATTCCGAAACTCAGAAAACTTCAGCAATATGGCGTTTTGCTGAAGATTAGTATTCAGAAAAGGAATGATTCTCTTTGCTAATATTTTTGCTGTGCTTCACAAGTTTCTGGTATCATAAAGTTTCCTGATTACTTCTATCCACTTATAATGGCGTTGTGTTATTATGACGTAATTGAAGATTGACGTGACGTCATCACGACTGAAGCGATATGCGTGGGTTGTTTTTTTTCATGAGGAAAGAGTTAAATAGTTTCGTGTACAAGATTCCTATACATTCTCGACGAATGTAATCGAATGAACGGATATAACCGAATTTCTGTACATTAGATTACTTAAGATCGGATGGAGTTATGTGTTGAATTCCAGTACAATGAAAAGAGACTGATTTCTCTGATTTTGTTGGCATCACCATAAGGGTTTATCAGAGAAGAAAGTTTCTTTTTAAAGAACTAACATCATGCTTAATTTGTTGTAGACAACATTTAATTTTGTCTAATATTTCCTGATGGAGGGGTATTACGCTGCTGTGATGCTCAATTTTGGTATTCATTCTGAATTTGGGAAGAAGAAAGGACATATCATTATAAAAGAAACCTACGATCTTAATTAGACAGAGTTCAGATGAAATGATCAATTATATCTGTAATATAAATGCTAATGATTGTTGCAAGTATTTGTAATTATAAATGTAAATAATTTGTGCTGTTATATAAATGTATTGTTACGAATCCGTAATGCTGCTTCCCAGCATAGTTGGTTCCATCATTGGAAAGAATGTTTTACAGTCATCTGTATTGGACGGAGTCTGGTCGCGTCGGGGGTACCAGAGCTTGGCGACAAACTTTGAGACCATTTGGCGACTTGGCGACGAATTTGGAGAATTTGGTGCCAAAATAGATTATACCCGAAACATCGAGAATTTTCCCGATCCGTCCAGTAGGAACCGAGATACTCCTCGAACGTTCCTGATTGGTTGAGAGGCTTCTAGCCCCGCCTCCTGAGACCTACAAAAGGGTCTGAAGCCGCCAGTCAGAGTAGTAGTAGTCGGAAGCGACAGAGCAGAGTAGTCGAAATCGACGGTGAAAAACTGGTCTTCCAGGGATTAGCAGAGCAGCGACGGAGTCAAGCTAGTGCTGAACTGAGCTGTGCGTTACTGTCTGCAGTAGAGTTTTATTGTGTGTGCTGCTGTTGCACGTCTTGCGGCTGAAGATAATTATCTTCTCTGTGCTGTATATAGTTGTCGTTTTTGTGCTGTCCTGTGTGTCTTCGTGTAAATAAACGTCGTTGTTTTTATTATACTGCCGCCTGCTGATTGAGCGTTCTCCACACCATATAACTTCCACTATCCAAACGAACCCCGGAAAAATTTCGTAACAGTATGATACACAAAATAAAATTTCAAGAAACAGACATGAAGTACTGATGATCATTTTTATCCTTCACAATTTTCAGAAAATCGGACAAATTTTATTTATTGGTAAAAATTCTTCTTCCTCATGGCGAGACTAATTCACGGAAGTTAAAAAAAGAAAGCAGGAAATAGAGAGGTAGCGAGATAGTGTATTAAAGATATACAGCTTTTGAAAACAATTTGCATATACAACATTTTGGTTGTGTGAGAAAATTAGAAATCATTGCAATACAGAAGATGAAGTTACAATTAAGCAGGCGTTCAAGAGATAATTATCTTTAAAACTTGGATTAATTAGAAAATATTACACGCTCATATTATTTCTTATCTTCGTCATCTTTTAGACGAAGCAAGTTCTCTATTGCTTTTTCCGTGTTTTATAAAATCATCTCATCCTTTAAGAAGAAAACCTTTAAATTACAGTCATGCTTCACTATTCGAAGTTCGTAGATCCTTCAGCCCTCATCTGGGAATACATATTTTGAGACTATTACATTAAACTTTCCTATTTCCTTTGAGACTATTACTAGAAATCTTGGTATCAAAATGACATTTTCTTTACCTCTCCATTTTAAAAGTAGTGAAGTATTCCTTATTTTATATTTAGGGCACCTTTTTCTGCTCACAGACATATATATATAACGTCTTCATTCCTATATACTCGGATGGTTCCAATACAGAGTCTCATGATGGTTGTGCATTTGTTTGTTATAGTATTGTTATTAGTTAGAAACTAAACAGATTAACTTCAGTTTTTACTTCGATGTCACGTCTGACTGATGTTTTAAAACTCAATTTATTCCAATTATTGGATCACCCTTTCAATCCTTATTGGAATGCCATGAGATCATGTCGACATTTCCGATAAAAGGAATTTACTTAAGGATCTATTTCAAAACAGTTTTCAAATTCTCATCAGTTGTATCCTTTCTCATGGGGTATTCAAGGAAATAAAACAACAAATATTGCTAAAAATCAGAGAACGAATTATTCAAACATGTCATTCTTTTTGATGTTGGGTAGTCTTGTATTCGTAAGTGGCTTTTCCAGAATTGCTTCGGTCATTAGAACCTTCAGACTGAAGAAAAACTACACACTTCCCAACATTTTATAAAAATTTGGTTTTCCTCCCTAAATTCTAGATGCGATGTTATTTTAACATTATTATGTATTGGGTATTATTGAATATCTCATAAATAACAACATTTTCAGCAGCCACCAATTTGCAGCCTATGTTGTGATGGTTTAATTATTTGATTTTTTTTAATTATATGTATATTACTAAAATTTTGATTCAGTTATTTATTGTCTCCTGCTATTAAATGGACATTATCTTTATTTAAACATATTCCTTTATTTAAAGGAAGCTAGTTTTATCAAGGAAATTTGATTTCTTCTTATCGATGTTCATAATTTAGGATAATTTCCTTAAATAAGGATCATATCCATTGTCATATTTGATCATAAAGTTATTTATTATTTGCATGGTTTTAATCCGTATCTTTAAGATTTTTATCTGGTATCGGCGAAAAATATCAAGAGAAAAGATCTTTACCTAGGATAATGCACACTCATTTAATTATTTACCAGAAATAGAGGTTATCAAAGATTCCATGTTTTATAAACCGTAACGATTTTTTTTTTTGATTTTGCATTTAGGAATACAATTAATGAATCACAAATTTATATTAAAAAGTATGAAAGTTGGCAAGTTGGAAAGGAAATATTGCAGGATTCAATTTACCCCCACCTCCTTCTGTCCACACTGGAAATTTGAATCACAAAAGCGCATGCTATTTGTTAAATCTCTAAATTATTTGTAAATAAATATATATAAAAAATAAATATTTGAACAAATCATTATAATTATATATACAAATATTTATAGTTTGCTTTCTGTTAAATTTGTAATATATTTGATTTTTAAAACTAAAGGGCTATTTCTGCAATTATTAATTCTCTACTTTTAACTTTAAACAACTGCTTTATTCTACAACAGTAAAAGTTACAACATTGTTTAAAATAGAATATTCCGCTTTGTTTTTTGGTATTGTGTAAGAGTAAAAATAAAGTCTCATTGTTTACTCACCTTTACAGAAACAATGTAATTTTAAACAGTGAGAACCTTTTAAGGATTACTTTGTTAAATCAGTCATTTTTATGCTTGAAACTGCTCGAAGTGCTGAGTTTGATTTTGAGCTCTAAGAACGTATTTTTGTCGGAGAATAACATTTTTCCGTTGTTTGAAATGGGTGTGCTGGAATATACTTTTGTGGGCACATTCATATGGATTTATTATCGAGTTTTTGTAATGAATGACTGGATTTCTTGCGTTTTCTTTGTTCCATATATTTTGATACTGAAAAATTTTCTGATGATTGAATTTAAAAAACGAGATAATGGTTGTCAAACATCAATGGATCACAAGCCAGTTGATATCAAAATTGATGCTGGGACCTCCGTTGATGAAACACTTATGCCACTTAAGGAGGAAGAATCTGAATCGAATTATAACATAGACGAAGCTTTAAACCTTCCTCATGCAGAACCAGCTACCAACATCACACTAAACCCATTCCTCAATCCTTTCTTCGAGTATCTGACTTTCTCTGGCACATTTCGAAATGACTGAACAAGACGAACTTACTGCATGTGCAGAGTGGATTATGAAACACCAAGCATTTTTTTAAACTTGAAATGAATGGATATATAAATACTTCAGCGAACAATCTACAATAGCAATATTTGAAAATTATTTGATCATAATTGATGGATCTCTTATTATCCCGATTGAATAGTAATAACTGTTCTTCAACCTTTAGAAAATGCAAATAGAAAAAAAAATTGTTGAACTATCTGCGATTTTGAACTGTGAAAAATGTCTGACTATTATAATAAAACTCCTGCGGATTCAGAACAGCCTTTTGTACCTAATCCTCTAAACTTCCGGATTCAAAAATAAAGCAAAAGTTCCTCAAGCCCCAAAAGAAATCCAGTCATGGACATGTAATTTGTATATAGATTTTTGTACGTATTTTTTTGTTGTTTGTATATATATATATATATATTTATACTGTGGACTATTTTTATTGCTTTGCAAATAGTTGTGATACTGTTTCCTGATGATGGGCTTTATTGTACTCGGACTTGACTTTAAGACCGCATGCGGTTACCTTACTTGTGACTTTATGTCTTTCTATAATGAAAGAAATTCATCGAATTTTGAAGAGACTTTGCTCAAAGCTGAGCTCGCTAGCCTCCTGACATATCATCACACGTCTGTATCCGATCACCGTTGCTTGAAGACAATTCATTAGGAGCATTCAATAGAATTTAATTCCTTCTTTCAAACCATCAACCATTAAAATAAAATAGACTCAACACCAAAATTGTCTCTATTATTGTATTTATTTTCTTTTCAAATTTTATAGTTAAGTAAATTATGATTTGACTGCTGAATTAATATAACCCTGTAAGTTATATTTTTGATGTTACACTCATAATGTGAATAAATATTATTACTTAGTTTTATTTTTAATGGCATCTTCGTGAAAAAAGCTGCGCTTATGGATATTTATGCGTATAGTTAAGATTTAAAATATTTGCATTTTCTCTTTCAAAATAATGTTTTACAAAGTTATCATTTTCAAATTACTTTTTTGTTGAGAGTTACGTAATGAAATAAACGCAGAAAGATGCTTGCATAAGTGTGCATTTATCTGATTTTGCAGAATCATGCATCAATTTACTCTTAACTACTTTTTTTAAAGGGTTTTTGAGAATATTTTGAATAATGATTTCTTTCTGAAATAGCGTCGTTATAAAACGTTACACAGTTAATTGAGTGAAAACATAATATAATAAATATTTTAGTTGACTCCTTTATGTCACGATATCAAGGACATATTTTAGTTCCAGGCTGATGCTATTGTCATATAAAATATTATCTCAATTTATTTAAAAATAATAACTTCTTTAAAATTATTTAAAAACAAATTTAATTATATTTATTAAATTCAATTAATATTGAAGTAAGAAATTTTTCAATATTAATAATTTAATAAATTCAATATTAATAATTTAATAAATTCAATGTTAATAATTTAATAAATTCAATATTAATAATTTAATAAATTCAATATTAATAATTTAATTATTTCAATATTAATAATTTGATAAATTAATTAACTAATTAATATTAGTAATTTCAATTAAATATTTCAATTAATTTCACCTTTTTAATCTTGATGTGTTTTACTTTTTAAATACACTAATAGATAGCGCCACTGGTGGGAAGCCAAATTTTAAATTAGCAAATGATTAACTTATAACTATGTTTAGGAAAATTTCCTTCTCATTAAAATACATTAATGTATAAAATTCCAATATTCTGGTATACAAAAAAATGACTGAAAAATCAATTACCAGATTTCACATTGATATACATGATATGAATCAAGTTCAGTGAAAGTGGTGAAATTTATTTTCATTTATTAATTTTTCAGAAAATCAGTTGAAAATTCTTTACATAAGATTGCAATATTAGGAGATGGTACTGCGCATCACACGGGGAACTTTTTCCATTATTTTGTTTACAGAAATTCTATATCATTGAATAAAAGTTTTGTATACTAAATATAACTTATTTCAGCAATTTTTAATTTAAAAACTATCGTTTCCTCTTGATGTTTTCAAATTTAAGACTGCCTTTCTTTATTCATATTTCTACTTTGCTCTCTGAGTTTCCAGTTAAAATTGGCTTTATACGAAAAATCGCTCCAAATTTTCGATTTGTGTTTATGAGCAAAACTATATTAATTAGCCACCTAAAGAGAATGAATATTCTCCTTCTAGCTATATATTTAAAATATTTTCCAAAACCTAAGAACCGTTATATGTTGCATTCACCAAATTTTATTTCCTTTGAAAGTTAATGATACCTAAATACGTCGTCTGTAATCCCATTCTCATAACCATTTTCTATATACTAGAGAAATCTCAAAAACATTATTTCACTGTGTATTCATTATGAAGAAACAATATGATAGAGTAGACAATGTCACAATTGCTAAATAAATTATTTAATGTACTGGTTTCTTCAATTTTTTTTTCGTGTAAAAGCTAATGGCTCTAGATGTAATATCACTCATGAGTCATTTGCTCGCCTTCAACTCCAACCTCAACAATTGGACAGATTTTGGAAATTTTCGTTGTCAATTGATTTCATCTGTTAGCAAGTATAACTTACCAATCGCCGGCGATGGGTATAGAAAAAATAATATTAAATTGATCATGTCAGTCCACTTTTATAAGCCACCTCCTATCTTAACAAAAGTACAATCTAAATATAACTATAATAATATTAGTAAAAGTAAACAAAGATTTATTTAAAGTTATTATGGCATAGTCATCATGGTCTTTAGCAACTGGTTAGCTATTCTTTAAAGCGGAGAAACTATGAGGTGCGGAAATTTCAGATGCGTTAACTGGAAACAGAAATTTAAGATATTTGTCCCTGTATTGAGACTGGGGTCTTTTTCAAATTGTTATTTTTTAATATATCTCTAAGAAGCAAATAAGGAAATATATGACGTATCTAGGATTCATGAGAATTCACATGATAGAAAAATGTTTGAAGTCAAGTCCGTGATCATAGCTGAGGAGCTCTGTCGTGGAGTTTTTCCGTAGAGAATGTATAATGAAATTTTTTGACTTCTATCAAAAATGGAGTGTGGTAAAATATACTCGTCTCTTTATTACATATCTAAATGTCAGCATTTTTCATGTTGAACAATAAATGGACAAATCAAATTCAGACTTTGTGGTGGGAGATAAGTCCATTCGTTTTCCTTGTAATCATAAATGTATAAATAATGTATAGGTCATGGATCATTTCTCAAATTTATTGTTTGTTTATATCCTAGAATAGAATCATAATTTAATTAGACTAATCATTTCACTGATAATTATGAAAATATGGAATTTTTTCTCACAAGTTGATATTAGTCGTAGGGAATCAAAATTTAGCTAAATTAATTAAATAAATTATAATTAATTTATGACAATATTACAATGGCTTATTGCCATCAAAAATAATGGAAGAAAAATCAGAATGAAATGTGCATCAACAAGGAAGAAACGCGTGTCTTCTGGCCACATAATCCACCTGTTCCTATATAATAGTATAATTACTCTCAATTAGTGCAAATTGTTCTCACAGATATTTTCTTTAAGATAACCTATAATACATTCCCGCCTTTAACAAATTGCAATGTACAAATTCCCTGTTGTATGTTGGAATTTGAATATTTCATAAAATAAACGGGCTGAAGATGATTCGTAATAAAGGCATTAATTTCATTTTACCAGATTTCTGTTCTCGATAAGCAGATTCTTTACCATTCATTTCCTATATTGATTATTGATCAATATATTCATGAAAAATCAAAGTCTTTCTCGCGAATGTCTCAAAGTTGAGAAACAAACTAAATGAGGTAGTTATGTATATGAAAATGAACAGCGTTTTTTTTTTTTTTTGTTACTAAAATAATTCAATTTTTTCCTTATTACTATTTTGATGACTCTTCACAACTTTAAAAGTCAGAGCATGGGTTGAAAAACTTGCGTTGGAAATGAAGTTTAGTATGACAATTCCATACTTTCTGGATGTTTATTCAACAAATTATTAATATCGAAGTAACTTCGAGAAAATGACACTCCAAAATTTCAGCATAGATTATGTGTTAATAATTTGTCGTCTTTTTTTAAGCGTTCGGAGAGCCTACTCGATAAACGATGGTTTAGCATCTGCTATGCAAAAGTATTAACTTGGACAAATTAATCCTTATTTTTTGAAAATTTCTCAAATGAAATTAACTATATAAATAGGTTAAATTAATACGCTATTAAGTTTTGTACAAAGATAAATGTTCATTCTCAAAATTCATGTGTACTAGTTTCTACATATAAAAATAGTTATATCTTTAACGAGAATAAATAATATAAACAATTGCTTTTATCTTAATATCATAAAAGTTAAACATTTTTGGGTTTTTGTTGTGAGATATTATTTTACGAACTCTACAAAACTGTTTATCTCGGAAAATAAAGAGAACAGATGATAATTTTTTAAATAAAGCAAACGATAAAAAAACAGGAGATAAATTACTGAATGAGTTGGCAGATGGTCCAACATTTTAATAACTCAAAATAGCGAAAGTAATAAGAATGTAGAAGGGTTGGGTAAAACCGTGAAGTTGGGAATTCCGCGAACAGCTGCTTTCCATACTAAAAATCGCGGGAGATTTTTTTGGAACCACCTGCCTACACGGTGAAAGAGGCATATGTTAGAAAAAGCCTTCTGAATTTATAATTTCACGTTCTTATGCGAGAAGTTTTGGATATTGTAAGTAATAGATACTTTTTTTATAATTTTTAAGACTTCTTTTGTAACGATTAAAACAATTTCTTTCTGCGAGGATTTGAAAGCCAGTGTTGTTTAATATAATTGGTCATTTTTGCAAGCAATTTAGCGAATTCAATTTAATTAAATGCAAGTTAAATGAGTAAATTCTGTGTGGGAAAACTCTGTGCAGAATTCAAAGAGAAGAACGTCAATATTCCGTTCAAAAGTTACTTTACCTAATGGATGTCTTGTAAAATTCATAGATGTCACAAAATTATACAAATTAAACTAATAAAATTAAATTTTCTGTAAAAGATCCATAGCATTAAAAGTGTCCAAACTGACAAGCATAACACATGCCACTGATATAAAAATCAACAAAGTTGAAAACTGCATTAAATATTTGCAAGAGATTTTTAAAATGTCCCAATTAATTCAAAAATGAATTTACAATTTAGAAGAAATAACAACAATGCGAAAGTACTAGGATAAAAGGGAAGAATTATTTCTACGCCTTAAAATCCTAGGGAACTGTAAATAACGTCACAGAGTTTTGTGCTTCCAATGCTGCAAAAGTCTAAACTTCGAAAATTACGAAGACGATAATGAGTTTATTTGGCTCTGTTATAATTCATAAAATTTTTTGCAGAAGTGAAAGCTGAGTGAATTTTAACTTTGGTATTTTATATATTTTAAATAACGTTAATAATTCGTCTTTTATTTCGATGAAACTTTAATAATTATTTGTTTTTTATTCTATTTTATTATAATTTTTGTGATAATTCCTTCTTTATATTTGTGAAATTTTCCAGACCGCTTGAATTAGAGTTACCAAAAATAGGGGTAAAAAATGGAAATGTGCTTTTGGAATGAATTATCTGAAATTTTTATTAGAATTTTATTTAATTAAAAATTAATCGGAAGTTTTGTGTTTTACCACGATAACTTCCGAACATATTATAGCAGAAAAATATTCTTTACATCATTTTAAAGTTCAAAATATTACCTGTTCAATGGTATCAATGTGTAAATTAAATTTTTATATTAATAACTTAAAAAATTCTTTTAACCATGTTATTCAACAATTTATTTTATACAAAATAAAATTAAGATTTAATGTACACGACCTCAATTATATTTTTGTAATTTGGATCAATAAATGCTCTATTGCAAATTTCTATACAGCTAATATATCCTGTTAGTTATATTTAACAAACTACACTCATGTCCCTAAATTAAGGATGATTCAGTGTCACGCAGAAATCGAATTCTAAAATACTTACATCACCCTTAAATTGACTACACACATCTTCAAAAACCCTATGCAAGTTGCAGGAAGCCACCAGAGGACACCGATAGTACGTCACAATGACGAGACTAAAAGAGAGTGATGTATAAGGAATACACGCAAGGAAGTAAAATTTTTCGCAAGCGCTTAATAAGCCTTTCCGGTGCAATAACTGCATAGTTAAAACACAAAGGACGCATTTGTATGATTTTTTTACGTGGTAGAATTACCGGTCGTCTGGAATGTGGGCGTACTGAGCTGGAAGTATCCGAGGAACTTGGAATTGCCCAGAGTGTCATCTTCAGGCTTTGACAACTATTTCAAGATGATGGTAATGCAAGTAAACGTTACATCACAGGTTGCCCCAGAGTTACAACACCGAATGATGACCGGTATTTGGCAGTTACTGCCAAAAGAAACAGACGGAGCACAGCATCAGACATGCCTCGTCAGATCTCTTCAGCCACTGGTACGACAGTTTCAAGGTAGACCGTGTACAAATGCTTAAGGCAGACTGGTCTATATGCTCGTAGGCCTGTCAGATGTGTTCCACTTACTGCAACTCACAGTCGGCTGCGTTTAGTCTGGAGTACAGAGAATGCATTGTGGATACCGTAACAGTGGACTTGTGTGATGTTTTCCGACGAGTCCAGGTTTAGCTTGCAGTCTGATTCTCGCCGGAGAGCCAGGTACCCGTTACCTCTAAGAGAACATCATTGAACGACACCGTTATGGTGGTGCCGGATTGCTTTTATTTGAGGAATTATTCTAGGTTCCAGAACTGACCTGCATGTTCAAATTGGAAACATGAAAGACCAAATCTATCGGGATGTCATTCTGGAACAACATGTACGTTGGTTTCGGGGTGCCATGGGAGCAGAATTCGTGTTTGTGGATGACAACGACCGTCCTCACCGTGAAAACATCGTAAACGAAAGCCTTCGATCGGATAATATCACTCGCTGGACTGGCCAGCATTCTCACCGGATTTGAATCAAGTAGAGCATGTGTGGGGCATGCGTGTCCGACAAGTTGCACAGCCCGTCAACCACCTCCACTAATTTGATAATCAGCATGCCCAGGCATTGTATGGATTGTATTGCATCGTCTGGGTGACTTACTTTATATTAACCGTATTAATTTTTGTAAATAAGTTCCTCTTTTTTTTGTAATTTGTTTTAGAGAGCAAAAAATCGCAATTTTTATTAATGATATCAAACATATAGCATCTTTTTTGCTCTTTACCTTTTGTTTAATAAATAGACTTTACAAATAAGTCACATTTCTTTTGCTTTTGACTCTTTCTTTTCCTAAATTTGCATTATCGTTAATTTATGGACATAAGTGAATTCTTAAGACATTAATTTTTTTAAAAAAATAATTCACTTTTTTTACTAAAATTAATTGAATTAATATATTTGAATATATACTTTTTTTTTTATAAAACCGTATGATATTAGACCTCTCCAATGACTATCTTAAAAACTGTTCCAAACAGCACCCTGAGTTTCCACAAGAACAAGACCTCCTTTTCTTTAAGACATGCTACCAACACTGATTGCCCTAATATAAACATTTTCAAAACTTAATAATTAGATTAGATTTGATAGAGAAAAAATTAAACGTTATATTTTCAGGTTTATTTTACTGAATATGATTCATAGGTCGAAGGATTGTATAAAAATAGGTCTTCATAATTGTATTATGAAATAAGTTGCTTACAATATTTAATTCCTTTTGAAAATATAACTAACAACTGAATTCTATGATAAAATACAAAATTTTTTATAGAGTAATTCTTTGAGATATTGCATAAGTCTTTTCAAAAAAAATCTGTAGTACACATAAAACTTCAGTTCTGAAGGATTTGGACTTCTGGAGTCATATTAATGAAAAAAAGTGTTTCGTTTCAGAGAAAAAAGTTTTTGTATTTATTAAAGATTTATCATTTACACTTCAATTTCAAGTACCAATTTAATGATTGCTGCTAAAAAATTAAAAAGATACATAGTACATTTAACAGAATATCATATGATTTCAATGATAGTAGATGTTATATGACTATGAAAATGTGAAGTTTAAAAATATTTTGCTGAAGAAACTGTTAAGAGTAAAAGTTAAATAAAATATTTAATTGAAAATTTTAACAAGCATTAATCCTGGCGAACTAGCTGGTCGCCAAAACTTCCTTTTTAACTATGTTTAAAAAGTATAAACTATGTTGAAAGTTTGAAGGGTATTTCCTTGGAATTGGTGAATTATTATTGGCTTCAATACTTTTTTATGAGTGAAATTCCTAAATGTGTACTACCATCATATTAAATTCCATTTCGAACTTCATTCTCTGCTGTTAGTAAAACTCTATTTAACGACAAGTGCAAACAAGTTATCAATACAAATATTGTTGTGTTCCTGTGGCAACGATTATTGTTAATTTATGTCCAGAAACCGGGTTTGTTTTTTAATCAGAATAAATTAAGTCTACCTTAACATGCTTTAATAACATTTTATACAATAGATATTCTCATATTCAGTTATAAGTGCAATGCGTAATCGTGTCCTCAGAATTCATTAAGAACAACGTTTAGTACAGATAAATGGCATTCAACAAGATTTCCCAAAATGTGAGTCGTCATACACTATAAGTTACAAATAAAATTTTTGACGAATATCAACAAGAGAATTGCAAAAGATTAGATCATTTCTCAGAGAACGATAATTTTTATTAATACAACATTCCAAATCAACGCCATCTGTCGAACTTACGAAACGCCGACACAACTAATATTCAGGCATAGACACACTAACTACCGTTCGACGAAGACTTCTCGCGCTTTGGGCATCCGTGCTCGCTAACTACGCGGTATGTTGTTTTAGTCATATAATGCACTTTTTTTTAGATTTCTAACGTCTTCCTAGAGGGAATTATCTATCTTTCTGTTTCTTTCATATGTCTATGTTTTAATACATTTCCTATTTCCCTGGAAATACTCCCCTTGTAAAGTTTTCCCTTTAACTTTAAATAAATTCTTTTATTTTTTTATGAAGTCCCTTCATCCTATGTTTGCATTATTTTTATCTTAATTGTGAAACTGAACCCGCAAATATTAAGAGACCCCTGACACGTCGCCATTACAACCCCCGCTATCTGAAAATTCTACTTTTTTTTTTTTTTTTTTTTTTTTTTGTGGTGGAGATTTTGGTTAGATTCCCACAGAAATAATTGGAGGTTCGCCCGGGAATGATTTAAAATCTTCTTTAAATATTGATCACGATTAAAAATTTGTCTGATTAATTTGAATTTCTAGCCCATTTTTTTAAAAAATTGGCTTATTGCCTGAAATGAAAAAGCTGACTGAAATGTAAACGCGCTGCTTGCTTTTCAATAATAACAATAATTACGCATTCCTGTTCAAGTGAAGTCATCTCGTCGTTCAAGTTCTTCTGAAAACCCCTCCAAAGAGCCCATTAGTTTCATCTCCAGTGCATCCAATATACATCTGAAGTTCTTGCAACAGCGGCGATCAGGAGTGTCTCCGTCGGAACGTCGATCTCCAAGAAGAATTAATTACTAAAATATCTTAAAACGTTTCCAACAATACCAGTGAGATATCGTTATATTAGATACTGTGCTTTTGTTGTTTTCATTAAAAGAAAAACCTGGAAAAAAGACTTCAGAAGAATTTCAAAGCAGCAATCTTGTTGTTTATAAAATTGTTTTTTGCAGAGTAAAAGAAATAATTCATATTTTTAAAGTATCATGTATTCATATTTTTAAAGTATCATGCGAGTTTATCTTTTTT
>JAPMOR010019401.1:0-16428 GCA_026543865.1 Argiope aurantia | reverse complement strand
TGCCCACACCACAGCACCTTTGCTAATATTAATAGACGGTTGCTGGAAACAGGATCCTTCAAAATAACAAGGACAAATGCAGGATCTGAACGCCCTAGTGGCGCAAAGTACCTTGTTTTCTTGCAACACGTACTTGCGGATTTACTGCAGCAAATACCGGATATTGCACGCCAGAACATGTGGTTAATGCATGTTGGTGCACCAGCGCATTTTTTTGAATTATGTGCGTAACTACCTAGATGATACATATCCTGGGACGTTGATAGAATATGGCGGACCTTTTGATTGGCCTCCATGTTCCCCGGACAGCAATCCCTGGGATTTCTTCTTCTTTGGCTATATGAAATCTCTTGTTTATCAGACACCTTTGAATATATTGAAAGATCTCGTAGCACGGATCGTCGTTGCTGCTGGAGAATTCGGAAGCACATCTGGTATGTTTGATGGCGTCTGGTGGTCCTTTAAACGTCGGTGTCGATTGTGCAATGACCTTCGCTGCCGCAACGCTGAGAAATTTTTTAAAGAGTTTCTCATCGTGTCCTTTCTTATGTTAAAATGTCTGTGCTGTAAATGTATGCTGTATTTGTATTTAAGCAAATAAATTTCACCGTCCTTTGCGACTTTATATTTCTTTGAAAATTCTTATCTCCTTGATGCCTACTATTACTCCTCAGAATGTTTCGATAGCATTTTGCAATACCTTCTGTAAACATTGCTGCCGATAATGCAGCGATGTCTCCCGTCAAATAGTTTATGTTTTTCTTCAATATCTTAAAACCTCCTCAGTCTTCACACTACAGACTTATATCAAATTAAAGAGTATAAAATTCCTTATATTTGCAAGCTTTTATTTTTCTTAAAGTTTTAATATTTTTGCAGATAAGGGTTTTAAACTATTTTTTCGTTTTCAATAATTTACGACCCCCTGATTCACCAAATCGGCATGTTACTTACATGAAAAATTGCTTTTTAGAATGTGCTTTCACTTAAAAAAAAATCATAGTTGAAACACCATTTGTTATTTTTTTTAAATTTTTTACAGTTTCCGTAAGTTTGTCGACTCCATATATTTTTGCGATTTTCGCCCCCTAAACGACGTTTGGGACCCCTTGTTGTATGGTGATTCTTTATCCTCTTCATGCCTACTATCACCCCTTGAATTTGTCGGTAGAATTAGGCAACACCCTGCAGATACAACAGTTTCAATGATACACAACATATTTGAAATGAGTGTTTTTATTTTTAACTTTAAATTATCAAAAATAATATTTGATGTGTTTATATGAACTCTCTACCTATTAATCCATCTTTTGCTTACCTTTTGTGATTTCTGTTTAAAAAGAGCGTCAAAACTGCATTTGTTTCCATCGAATTTTGACGAACTATTTTACAAATATAATATATAAATGCATTTTCTGAAGAATGAATATTTCACGGCGATTGTTTACGGGAAACATGATATTTTAAAACCAATTCAATAAAACTTCATGAAATTTAGTATGCTTATTTCTAAAAACTTTCAGGGTTTGATAGACAGCCGATTTTAAACTTCATTTAGACATGTCTTACAGGCACTTTAAGTTCAAAACATAGAAAAAGTTGACAAAAAATCATTAATGGCAATTTCAAATGCTCATAATTTTTGTATTTATTAAAATAATTTTTATCTTGCTGTCTATTACATTTTATATCGTGTAAGCTATAAAAATTAAACATTTCCATTATTTTTTAATTTACACTTTTTTTTCTAATTGAAAATTTTATTCATTTTTCATTAAATAAGAAGTATTTTTTTCACTATCTAAAGGCAGTGAGTATATTTTTTTCTCTTAATATTTTCTCCTATTTGGTACAATAAAAAATACTTATGTATTATTTTTTTAAGTTCGTCTCCGAACCTAGTGAGTTTAATGCAAATAAATATAAAAGCAAGCAATGTGTTAAATATTTAATAAATTGAAGTAACTTTTAAATAAGTCAACATAAACTTTTTTTTCAACAACAATGTACTTGCCAGATAATTCATTGCGGTTCAACACGCATTTAAATATAAGTGTTCGAAAGATAAATTCCCCCTCAAACTCGTTTAATCAATAATTAAAAAGTAAATTAATGTTTTGATGCTCGACTTAATGAAGCTTTAACTTAATATAATCATGTGGCTGACATCGATCATGCGTTAGTAATATATATTCGAGATACTGGTGATGTAATGTTTAGACTTCAAAGAATAGAGAATAGCCGTTCGGTTGATATGTCCTTCCGTAAATTAAGAATAATGGAACAAATCGTTTTTAATTAAATAATAATTTGCTGTTGAAGTATTTATGTCAAGCGGCAAGTAGAGTCGATTTACGGACTCCATTGGTGGAATGAACTAGATAATTTAGATTGGTTATATTAAGTCTTGAGAAGTCCGAAGGAAATACAATAAAGTAGATATTTAGAAGAAAATTATGAAACATATCTTAAGTTATTGTTCCAAATTGTTGAATAAATTTGTGTTTGAATTATAATAATTTTTTATGCAATATATTGAAGTATTTACGAGTGGATAAGCCATTATTTCTGAAGTACAAGTTAGAATATTTAAAGCAACTCGACTTTGAAATATCGAAGCATGCCACAGTTTCTTAGGCCAGATTGAGTTATCTTTATTTAATTTTCATATTTATTCTTTATTGCAATATAGAAATAATATACATACATAATTTATATTTAACACTGTCTCAAAATATGTGGATATAAATTCAATTGTTGAAATAAAAGCAAATATTTTTCTATAATATACTTAAAATAATTTTTCAAAAATAATGTAAAACAATAAGATACATTCTGTATGTAAATAAAGAGTATTACTGAAATACAGAGAATATGGATTTTACGATTATTCATTTAACATTGAATAAACTGATTTTTTGAAACATTTAAATTGCTAGGAAATCACTGTTTTCTGTAATATTATCGAAATTTATTGTGGTAAAATTGTTGAATATGGATTTATTTTTATTTTAAAATGTATTTAACTTATCGTAAGACACTTTCTTGTGCCATTTTTTTTTCTACGTCCAACAGTAAGTACTGTAAAGCAATTTAAGCGATTTTCATATCTTACATGATTTTTCTATCCAGTTTTAAAGCATTTGAGCTGCCTAGAAATATTATTGAGTTAAAATTTGGTATCATTTATACAAATAATCATCCGAAAATAAATTATCACAGCTATTTAAAAGGTAGCTAAAACTGGAATTCTTAGTTGTGGATAGTTTAGTTATATTTACGTCCCAATTTAAAGCAATACTAGGGCTCTTTTGGGACAGACCTCTTAATTCTGAACCGCGGTCAGATGACGAGGACGATAGCTAAGTTGACACCCTCATCTCCAAACCTCCACACACTAGCAGTGGGAGATCTAGTGTGTGGAGGAAAAATAAAAATATTTCATTTTCGAGAAATGATCTATTTTTTTTCTTGCTTTTATATATATCTCTTTGGTAAATGAAACTATTTTATGGTACCACTTAAAATAGCATTTACTTTGCAAAAAAGAAAAAATGCCTTAAATAATATCTTCCGAATAAGGTTGTTCATGAACAATCGTCGTTTTGTATATTCCATGAATGAAATATAGAAAAAATGATGTATTTCATTTTTCTTTGTTGTAAAGAAATTTCACTTTAAGTAAACATTTGAAAATTATAAGGATTTATTTGTAGCAAGCTTAACGGCTTCAGGAAATTTGGTTGTAATAACAACATATTACTTACTTTGACGGCTATTTAGACAATTTTGTTGAATGTGTTGGTGGTACTTGTTAGCAATGATGAGCGAAGGAATGTAAACGATTTCACCTGCAATAAAAGACAAGGAAGAGACTTTATGAGACAAGACGAAATAATAATAATCGCAAATTACTTCATTTATATATCTGCAAAGGCACTGTATTAAACAAATTTCAGACAAGAAAGTCAAACAAAAGAAATTTCCTAGTTTAACTAAAATTGTTCCTTTTAATTTTATTTTATTGTACTTATTTTAATTTTTATTTATGTTTACAAAGGCGTTGCTGATTTTTAGCCTAATTAATTATTACAGGAATATTAATTAGAAGAAGTGTTTATTATTTAGCTCGACTATTTACGTTAATATGTTTTCTAAAAATATAGTCACATCTCACAAAAAATCTATAATTATTCCAGCATATTAACATATGATAATAAATCATATAATGATTGAAATATATGATTCTTAGAATTGAATTTCAGGTTTTCTTTTATAAAACTTTAAATATAAAATCAATGAATTAAATAACGGTCAAAATAAGGCATGGTCCAGTGTGATAATTTTATACTATAACAATCACAAATCGACTACTCCAACCAGCTCTAAGGCATACGGAAAAACTGAATGACTGGAACACCGCGATAGCAACACTGGAGAGAACTGTAATTGAGTCCTAAGGGTCATCAAAGTCCACGGTTCAACTCTTCCCGATGGAAATATGTCCTATCAATGAGGAAGGTAGCCATCCCCAACCTTTTTCTGTACCTGCCAAGGAGGAGAGAACCAACCTCCATACTGGAATCTTCCCATGCTCAGTTTTGAAAAGCCGGCAGTGGAACTTATATTATAATTTTAAAAAATCATAACAAGTATCTTGGAACTATATTTTAATGCATTTCTAATGAATTAAACATTTTAACGCTTTTTTTTTCTTTGGAAGCAGCATTAAGATACTTCTTTAGATACATTATAAAAGAACTTAAAACAGAAGAAATTAAATAATTTCCTGCAATATGACCCAGGAATGGAAGGAAATTATCTCTCATGTGATCCTTTCAACAAATTATTGCAAATTGCTCTTTCATAAATATTTGCATAATGGGATGTCAAATGTGCATTTTTTTAGTTACTTCGGCAATCAAAGCTTTCAAGACATTTTTTACAAAAATAACTTTGATAAACATTAATTAAATGCTATAAAATAAATCATTCAAACATTACTGTTTGATATACTAAAAAGTAATTCATTTATTTAATTTTTTGAAGACCTAAACGTTCTTTCTTCTTCAGTCTTAGTTATATTTTTTAACTAATTGCTCTTGCGCTCTCTAATTTTAATTCTACTTCAAATTCCTATCTCGCTTACATTTTTTTAAGTAGTAAATCTGTATATTAATTTAATAACTTTTCTAGCATGCTTTGAGAAAAAGTGAAAAAGAAGCAAATTTATTATTTTCCTTTTTCCAGACATAATCGTGGAATTCACAAATAAAAAAGTAATTAGTATATATTTAAAAATTAGTATATATTTTTCTATATTTAAAAAGTAATTAGTAATTAAATAATAGTTTCCTCGAAGATCGTTATGAATTTAGTTTTATATTTTTCTATATTTAATTATCACAGTAAATTTAAAGTTAAAGAAAAATGAACCTCATTTTGAATGACTGCTTGACATCATTTTAGCAAGCAGATGGCTGTAAATTTATATCTGAATTTTATCTTAAAATTTTTTTTGAAGCATTTAGCTTCTTTGAAAAGCCAGGAAAAAATTTTAAGGGTTTTAAAATGGTGATCGGAATTTAAACATAAAAATATAAATAAAAACAAAACATTGTATCATAATGCTATTAAGGAATTCATTTTCGGAAAAAAAGCTATAGAGAATAGTTAATTTTAAAATTCCATCTGCCGATTCGAAGTGAAGGAATATATTTAGGGAATGCTTAAAAATATTTATTAAAACAAAAAAGAACTTATTGTACATCATAACAAATAATTAATTTTTAAAAAGAAATGTACTTTTACTTCATAGATTTTATAAACATGGCTGGTGTTTACAAATACTTCAGGATAGCTTTAAATTAAAAGATAATTTTAGAATGACATAAAAATGTATCCAATAATTTATTAGTTTCAATTGCATGCCGAGTTTATGAGGCAGTATAAATTTAATGAAACACAAACATGTTTCAAGTTCAAATTAACGGATTTATACAAAATCAAATGATTATAAAATTGAATTTAATACCGAATAAAATGGAAATAGCTAAATTAAATTAACAAAGTAGATTACTACATCAAATTTTACCATTATTTTTTACTTTTCCATAACAGTTATATTCTAGAAATGTCATATATATGTTAAATTTCAGTGAAAATATCAAGAAAGCATTACATTCATAAACAAAAAACGAATTTACAAGAGATACCAGGAAGTACAAAATGAAATTTATTATTAAATAAAAATAATTAACATAATTGAATTGAACACAACATAATTTAAATTTTATTTTATATGTAACTAATTAAGAGTAAATATCATTTAAATTTGCTTATATGTGATCATTCTAGAGAAAATCCAAGACAAATAATAAATATAACAAAAAATTTAACAATCTAAAATTTTTTTTTCTAAGTAATTATAAAATTCTGCATTTGATGTAAGATGTTAACTTATTCATGTTTCTTATTCATGATTAAGATGTTAATGATTAAGATATTCATGATTAAGTTTTTAACTTATTTATGATTAAAATGTTAACTTATTCATGATTAAGATGTTTGCTTATTCATTATTCACCACTAAGTTTACAATTATATATTTTCTTAAATTGCTGAAAGGAAATTCATATGCATTCTTTTAAACTTTATTTATTTTTTATCCCATCATTGGATGGAATAAAAACATTCATTTTTTTATTCCATTTTTTATTCCATCACAATCTTTAATACATAAAATTAGAATTTAATTAGATGCAGTAAAGTAAAATAAATTCTATTATAGATTTTAATGATAACTATAATATAATTTACTAAGCATTCATCATCTTCAAATTTTAAATTTTGTTATTTATATCTTTAATTTTCAAACTTTTTATGAAATTAGCAAATTATTTCTGCATATATGTATACATGTGCACAATTATAATAAATTTTGAAAGCAATATGGAAATTTTGGCTAGTAAAAATTTTTAACTTATTAGATTTATTTTTAAATTATTACTTAGTAATATTTGTTTTTAAAATAAATCGACTTCTATCCGCGGATTAACTAATATTTCTGAAAAATCATCATTTTTGTATAGCAGCCATATTTTATAATATTATCTTAAGACTTTATTTTCTACAACATAACAAAATTTAATTTATTAGATATATATGAAATATTATTATAATTCTAAAATATGTAAACCAATTTTTATCTGAAGTTTTAAGTTTTGAAAATATTTTAAAATAGTTATGTTCGATTTTCTTAAAAGTACAGAATCTCCTACATGATTTAGCTTTGTTATGTAAGTTAAGTGATATAAGTGGAATCTTTTAAACTTGAGGAAATATCAGTTTGTGAAAAGACACGAATTTTTAATTAAAAAAAACATAGCTTTTAAAACCCTTAATTTAAAATAAAAGATATAAATTAATAATCCAGAATCAACTGCAATTTAAATATCTTTCCTTTTTATTATCAATATTAACAAACGTTTTCACTACTCTTCTTGAAAGCCAACATCACTTCAATATTTTAAAATTTATTATGCGAAAATATTGAAACTACAAAGGTCTTCCCTTCTGAGGCAGAAACCACTGATTACGATCACTATCACACCAGTGCCAGCAATATAGAATTACACAGGCACGCGGATATAATATCGAGTCACTGAATTTGAAATTACACAATATCCAGCTTTCCCCATCTTCTCTTATAGCCAGATTACCTTCATTCTCTCTCTCTATGTCGCAGTGGAATTAACTATTCTAATGAAATTTGCGGTAATCGGAAATTCCAGGTAACAGCATAGATTAAGTTTTGTATCAGAGCTCAGCTAATTATTTAGGATATCACGTTTTACTAAGTTGTTATACTTTTCGTAAATGGAATTACATTCAACTAAAGAAGTATATCCGCGAGTAAAACCTTTTTTGAAAATTATGCTCTTCTGCAATTTAATATGATAAATGTGATATTACTTTACATACTGATACATTTTCCAACAATTGTGATGCAAATTATGTAGTATGTACGATATCCATCTGAATTGCCTAATGAGATTTAATTTCTGGTTGTTCGGATTGTTAATGGAGTCATATTTCATTCGAATTTTATGTTTAAAAAGAGTTTTACTAAATAATATATAGATGATAAGGTTGAAATGAAAGCGTAACGTTGATGCTTTGAATCCAAACTTTTTTCCCATTACGCCTTATATTTTTTTGAAGTGTATTGATTCGAAACTCTTTGTTTTGGCTTACAATCCATTTCTTAAATATTATTTTTGAAAAAAACATTTTTTTCTTACTGCTGTTGAATTAAATTACAAAAAAATAAACCAAATACAATTTGAACAAAATAGTCATATTTTTATTTCTTTAATTATCTGGAAGTTTTATTATTTTATTTTAAAATTTGGGATCAAAAGGCATCATTTCCAATAATTTCTAGTTTGCGCTGCGTCAGATATCCATTTATGCTTATATATTGCTTTGCGACTCATGCTTTAGAATACCATTTCATAAAATTAAAGAAGCGAATTAAGTGACTATCCTACTGTGAGACTTTAAAATTAAATATATTTAAAAACCAAAACTGTAACTTACTCTTGTATTTACTGTTAATAATAAATTTTAGAACTTTGTTTGCATAATAACTATAATTTATGGTTATTATTATGCCATAATTTATGCTATATTTTATAGTAATGCTTGCTTTCAAATGAATTTTCTCACACTAATAATTTTTATCTCTAAGCAAGATATGTAAGGTGCATAGGTAATGCTATTTTTTAATATTGTATATTAATAAATAACAGTAAAAGCTTCAAGTTATTTAGGTTTTTAAAAATCAGTTTACGAGTATTTTCTTCATCAGATAGTACTAGTGAAATCTGGTATATATAAAATTTCAAATACTTTTCTCAAAGAAATATATATAAAAATGGTTTTATAGATGTATTCCAAAATAAATAGTATTACTTGATCCAAATTCCAATACAATGGAAATCAATTTCTTTGTTATCTGTGTCTGGCATAAAAAAGAGAATATTTTCATATTACTCAATTCATTTAATTGCATGAAAAGCTTTTACTAATCACATATTTTTAGCAAAGTTTCCATAACATGTTAAAAAATAAATCAGGCATTTTTATTAAAATATGAAAGCAAATATATATTTAATTAATTTAATTAACAAATCACATAAAATTAAAAATTGTTTAACTCTAATTGAAAATTTTAAATTCAATAAATATCATAAAATAAATTTTACATGTCATCACTGCAAAAACAAAAAGAATTTGCTTCATCTTCAAAAATAAATTGAAACATTTCCAATTTATGGTTATGATTTTATAGTATAGTAATAATTTAGTATAAATATTTATAGCATAATATTTCTTAATAAGTATAGTGTAATATATTATAGTATTTCTTTTAAATGAAACACTTTAATATAATTTTTCCAAATGAGACCTAAGACTATTTTTTTTATAAATATGATGAATATTAAATCTATATTTTATCTTCTTTTCTTTCTATATTTTATTTCTAAGGCTCTATTTTAATGAGAATGTCTTTCTTGCATTTGAAAAATACCATATTGTTTTCCTTTAATAAATTATAAAGCCTACGAAAAATGAATATAAAAATTTTACTGTTATTACTCAGAAATCAGAAAGGAATATTAATCAAATGTGTTTTGAACAATTTTAATCCATCTGTAATTTCATTAAAGTTACTTCCTATTCGAATATATGCCCCATTCTTTTCAATCAAAAGATAGCAGATGCTTTCAAGAAATAATATGAAAGGATTATGAAAATTTATTCATTCAAATTTGTGAAATAATTCGTTCTTATTTTAATAATTTAGATTTTATGATTTAACTCACTTATTTACTTTTGGGGGGAAACTGTAAATTTTTAATTCGTCAGTTTTATGACATTTTTCACACAAACACGTTTTTGCTATTATCTTTTGATACAAAAAGGAAAAGTTATTTTAAATTCTTCGATGCTTTCATTTTTCCTTATGTAGCCATTCTTCTAATTAATTTTAATGATCTTTACCACTATGAGGAAAGACAAAATTTAAGTTGAATGTGATATTTATTTTCCTATATTCATTAATTATTAAGGAATTTGGAGTAGATAGTAAGTTAATGAAATACATTTTTTATTATCTTGCTATTGTTAGAATCAGGATTTTCAGAATTTTTGATGCTTCTTTGAAACTATTTATCAAAATAGCTTTGAAATTAATATTGCAATAAAATCTATATATTTCACAACATTTTAAATACTAAACAACGTAGAATTGTAGCATAGCCTATTTTTTGCACCATTAAATAAAATGTTATGGCGTAATTAATGATTTTATAATATGTCTTAAAATTAGCTTATTTTATCTTAAGTACTTTTTTTTCTTAGTCTTTTTAACGATACAAATCTGGAAATTTTGTATGTAATTAATATACATATTTTTATAAAATTTAATGTATTACATAAATCATTTTTTTTACATCATCAGTAATTATATTGCTTAATTTGAAATACTGAGAGTCTTTTAAGATAGTAATTTCATTACCAAGATGTTAATTTTTTTCTAAATAATATTTTAATATATAGCAAATTATATCAAAAATTACTAATTTCTATTTTTTTTAAATTATGGCTATTTTAAATTTTTGTTCAAATAATTATTCTGAAAATACAAATGATAGTTTTATTAATATAGATATTTATACAAAAACAAATTGCAGATACATTTAAAAAAATAAGAAATAGGAAAATTATTTGACGTGGGAAACAGATTATATGCATAACTAATTTTTGATAATATAAAATAGCTATCGGTTAATATCTTTTCCAGAATATTTAAAATTATATTTTACAGGTTATTTTATAATTTCGCTTATTTTAATCACTGAATTTAAAATAAAATTTTCTAATTTACAGAAGTTTCGTTTTAAAAATGGAGCGCAAACTATATACGTATTAAACGGATTATTGATTTTTTTGGAAAGTTTGAAACTGAATATACTTTAAATCTTACCCATTCCTGTAACATGAATCTCAATTCTGAGACGTGAAATGCAAATAACAAAGAGAAATAACAAATAAAAAGATGTAGAAAAAAATATTTTTGTTTGTATTATTGTACTTTGATTATTACATTATGAGAAAATATCTATAACCTCAAATACAGAGATGATTAATACTTATTGTATTACCTTTAATCAAATCAGAATTGTATCCGGAAGAATTAGAACCAATAAATTCAAACCAAACTGACTATATATATTATAGAAACTCGTTACCTTTTTTTATTGAGCTAGACCACAAGACCTAATATGTTCTAATTCAGATAATTTCTATTGACCACAAATTTATTGCATCAGTTATGTCTCAGCTAGAATAAAGACACAGAAAATGAAAATGCTTCTTTTTTGTTCGAGGTAGGTAGGCAATTAGTAAGTTATTCAGAAATTCCAGAGGAGTCATAATATTGAATAAGCGTGATTTTAAAATCATACATTGAAAGTGATGACATAAAATAAATTGCAATCATTAGTTCTTCTTCGAATCAGAAGCTTCCCTTTTCAAATTTCATAAGATTTCGGCTATAGAGTTGAAAATGTTGAGATGCTGCTAAATTTAGTGACCAGTTCCTGAATTCCTAATAGAATCTCTTAGCAAAAATAATGAGGGAAGAATTTCTAAAAGTTCTCTCTTATGTACTGGTGCCAATAGACACGTTCCGGCTTTTGTTCCCTCGTACAAATCATGCCCTTTTGTGAAAAAATAAATTGAAGTTAATTTCAATTTTTTCGTTGATCCACCGTACATTTTGCATAGTTTTACCAAACAGGACGCCAATAAACAACACTATATATATATATATATATATAATTTTTTTTAACACTCAATGAAATTTCTAACTGTAAAGAAATATATAAATGTATATTAGCGATGAGCTCTAAAATGGTATTCTTTAAAAATTATTTAATTTAAATAATTATCCCTTTATTTTGTCCTACGTCAGGCGTGTATTTTGACAATTTCATAATCTTATTGATTTTCAGAATTTTTGATTGTGATTTGATAAGTGTTGATGATAACGATTCTTTGGAATATTCAAATAATTGCAAATAGAATGTGTTTCTAGTGAAAATAATAAATTTTTCATTTCACTGTTCACTTATTTTCCTAACTGAATATAAATTCATTAGAAATTTATTTATTGCAAAGAAAAAGAAAATGGCATTGATCGGATTGTCATTGTCTTCCTTGATGGGATTGTCTACTGAATTTGAAATTTTGAGAAACAGAAAAAAAATCATGATTATAACATTTACAATCAACTGGGTTAAAACAAATTAAAAGAAATATAAAAGCATTTTTTTAGGAAATGGTATTATCCCTATGTTCTTTCTCTGCTTTTAAAATCAATATAAGTGAATCAGGTTATCTACATTAGCACATTTTTCAACCCATTGAATTTACTCTTCAGAAGTTCTCATAAGAAAAGAGGCAATGTATTAAAGCGAGTTTCGACCCATATTAATTAGTTAATTAAAAGTGCCGAAATTGCTTCGGTCTCTAAGTGTATATTACCGACCAAATCTAAAGAAACTTTCCCAATTCAAGTACAGATTCACTCCAACAAATTCGAGGATATACATTGCTAGCATAATATTAATGATTGTGAATGTAAATTGTTATATCTAGCAAAACTTTAGTATACCCGGTATTATTTACATGCTAAGTTATCTGTAAACGATTTTTTTTTTCAATTGGTTATCTTTAATTTTCTGCCGAATGAAATATTATACGCATTTTTCTTAGAGAAAAATATCAGCGACTTAAATAATAAATGAAAATTCCAAATTTTGTTTTGCATTGTTCGATAAAATATATATTTACAAGTATCTCAATTCTATATTCTATAATATATACAAGTATTCTCAATTTAGAAAAAAAAAGCTTCTTTCACATAAAAAAGAATGCATAAAAAAAGAAATATTGTCTATCTCCATCATACTACGACAATTGTAAAATTCAGTATGGATCTCAAATTCAATTGGTTGACTGATAAATATTTGAATTTTAGGTGATTTTTTGGATTTAAAAAATAACAAATTTAAGTACCGATTATAATGCTTTTAGATATCTCGACGCATAGTCTTAAAGCAATTATCTCAAAGTTGCAGTTTAGGAGATAAAATTGTTAATCTATCTAAAAGGACATTTTTAGTACATTAAATTCAATCTATATAGAACTTGAATATATAATGATTATTCTTCACTGTTTACATATAAATAGAATTTACTCAAATTCTATGCTGAACCGCATTGATCGATTATATTTAAAAAGTATCTTTTTCTTCAAAATAAGGAATGTTTGTTTCTTAACAAAGAAAATCTTTTCAATTTTTTTTCAAAATTGAGATTTTAGTAAAAAATTTTGACAAAAAAAAATCCTCATTTGAAGAGTTTTGTGACAAGCTACGTGATCCCATTCAGAAACATAGAGGGTAATTGTTTTTGCCAATGTCTTGATATATGGGGTGATACAAGCGGACAAGGAATTTCAAATATATAAGGACGACTTGAGAATTAAAATATTAAATTGTTAAGATAGAGATAGTGTAAGAATGTCATGTACAAACAAAAAAAAAGTAAAAAAAGTAACGAATCTAAATAATTCGAAGGGAAATTGCTTACTAAATATAAACTGATATTTACGTCCAGAAAAATGGATCACGGAATCAAACAAACATATTTTTGATGTTTAACACAAAAGACAACGAATGATGGCATAAAGAGCTGAGAAAAACACTTTTGCTATTCAATATTTCCTTTTTTAAAACATCTGTGGAATGTTTTATCATTCGTGTTGAGATTTCAGAAAAAAAGGATTACAAAAAGGTGTATTCCTTCTAAGTTGTGTTGTATTCAAATTCAGCTGTCTCTTACATTCGTTCTGTTGATTCTACAATCGCATAACTAATGACCTGCTTCGGACACTGATGAATTGTTTATGAAAAGAATGACAATTACGAAATTCACAAATAGTAGAGAAAAGGCTCGAAAGCAAATTAACACAGACAGTAAAAAAACAATTGAATAAGTAATTCTCATACCGACAGGAGAAAGTTGAAAAGCTTCTTAGAGCTAGTTGCTTTAAATTTTTAAAAAGGAATCATAATTTCTGTTGATTTCATCGATGTCTTACATAATTTATCATAATATTTTGTTGTATTTCAGTTCTTAAATAACTAGGAAATAGAGTTAAACTAAAAATTACTTCTAACTATGTTGTATATAAATTTTTAGAAGATTCTTGCTTTCGCATCACTTAATCAATAAACCGCTTTTTAGATTTAAAAAACAATAATTTGTACTTTAATTACCTGATATATCAATTTTATTCAATTAACAAAAATGTATTTTTTGCCATTTATAAGTCTATATTCTTAAAAGTATAGCTGCAATAGCTAACCTCTATTTTCTGATCTGTAATTTATGACTGAAAAGAAAAATATCGAAAGAAATATTCTGGCTGAAAAAAGTATTCTTTCTAATTGAAAACACTGAACTAAATGAATAAAAATAAGTAATGAAAGAAAAGAAGCTATTTCAACGAGATTGCAATGACAATAATGTTAACAAAAGAAAAATATATTTTATATACAGAGCAAAAATATTTTCAATCAATTTCGAATTTTTACTTTTTAAAATTATAGTACCTTTTTTTAATGGAAAACAGATATTGCCATGCCAAATATATTTGTTACGAGTGACGAAGATGTGTTGTAATACATCCCTATAAATGTCCAAGATTTCTGAGGGAGATTGAAACTGTAGTGGTGTGATGATATATCTAGCGAAAAGGTTTGCTACGTTGTAAATAAAAGTCAAGATTTTTATTTTATGTAAGACACATATTTCCGAAAGAAAAGCTTGTACCTTTTAATTTCATTTCTTTTTTGATGAAAGATTTATTAATTCATGAGACGGAATCTCTAATAAATTTATGGCTTCAGAAAATTGATTGTTAAAAACGATATACAATTTATTGCATTTCTTACTATATTGTTAATATCCTCTCACGTCTTTCTAAGGAAAAATAATTTTCTGACATTATATAAAAACAAATATTATTATTTATAAAAAAATAGAGAAAATATTCATTTTTTTATACTTAGTACTTAAAAATAATTTCATAGAATGTATCACGATTTTTACAGAAATAGTATGCTTAAGTTAGGAGTCAAAATTGGCAACTGAATTTTAAACTTTGGCTAAAAAGAAACTTGGTAATTTTTCATGGAGATAAAGGAATTTTATTTGAATAATTTAACCAAATATTGAGGATATTAGGCTATTGCACCATGATAATTTGATAATATTTAACTAAAATTTTGAAATTTTTAAAAATGAAACTCATGTTTTTTTATTTCATAGAAGGCGCATTTCTTGCAAATAAAAGTGATCATATTTTGACTTCAGCTATTTGATAAAGGGAAATTTATTAAAACAATGCATGATACGAATTTAACAATATTAGGATTTCTTAAATTTAAGGATAAAATAAAAAGGGAAAAATCAGTATTGCTTTTTCTTACATAATTAATTTCAATTCCTGTTAAGCGAAATAACTAGTAATCAAACGGAAATATTTCCACAAAAATATGATAATATATTAACTGTTCCATGTTTAAATTTTTAACAGTATTTGGCAGATCAATTTTTTTTCAAATGATTCAAGTAATTGTTATGTAAAATTCATTAAAATATTTTATATAACTTTAAAATATTAAATAAAAGAATATTATATTTCAGGTATATTTATTATTTTCCTTCTCGATAAATATTTTTAGCATTTCTTAAAACATCTAAAATCGCTTTCACAGTACTGAAAGTACTGTCCATAAAAATTGTAATTACAAAATTATTGCAATTATGACCAATCCTTACTGATATTGTAGCAACAATCCGACAAGTCAATAACTAGAAATTTAGTTGATCTGTCCGCTTTTAATTTCAACTATAAGTTTAGTTTCGTTATATTAACATGCCGTTTTAAAGGACTAATTTGGGACAAACCTCGTATTTGAACCGCAGTCCGATGACGAGGACGACACTTGAGCTGGCACCCTCACCTCCTCACCACGACACACCAGCCGGAAGACATTGGGCTGGACTAATTTAACGTGCATAAGGCCCGCGTACACGACGGCTCTTCGGTGGAATCAGTGCACAAACCTGAAAACAGCCTAAATACATGATTTGCATAAACCATGTGTGAACATGGCATTTTTTAATCATATAGAAAACTGCGAAAATATTGAATATCTTAATATGCTCGTAAAAAATGTCGTAAATGGCACTTTTTATATGTTTTTCAAATGCTTACCTTAAATA
>JAPMOR010019400.1:0-13189 GCA_026543865.1 Argiope aurantia | reverse complement strand
AAAAAAAAGTAACTTACAGACAAATGCGATATACGATTTCATCTTGAAATGAAACGAAACCTGGAATTTGTAAAAAAAAAATTATAAATTTTCGTTACATAATGAACGTTTTATTTTATTTTAAATATATAGCATTAATTTTATATTATAAATTTCCCTAAATATCCAGTGTGAAAAAATTTAAATCGAGTTCAAATGATGCAAATGCAACTGGCAAATTGTGGATTGGATTTCTTATTGAAATCGAATCTTCCAGAATCTTCTGAATTCTTCAAGTTGAAAACAGATATTAACAGCCAATTTCAATGATTATAAAACATATTACACAATCCGGGAGTAAACGAAACTAGAGAAGTAGATTAAAATCCTGTGAATTCAGTTAATTAATCATTCCTGTGAGCGTAGAGCGGTATGAAGAAACGATAATAAAAATTTCATATTTTGCTAGTAGGTACATTAAAGTTATAAGTTGGGAAAAGTGTCATCTCTTGAAAATGATGATACTTTTCCCAGCTGATAAATTTAATTCATTCATTTTGGCCGTTGTAGGAGCAAGAAAATACAGTGACATATGCGTTCTAATATTTTGCAATATTTTTAATTTGGAAACCAGCTGGTCCAATAGGAATCTTATTTGTGCTTAGTTAAATTTCTTATGCATAACTTCATGATTCTCTCTAAAACCGTAATTTTTAGAATCAAATTTAGATAGAAATTTAAGAAATGATATCATAACCTGTTGCTGATTCCATTTATTGTGTAAATGAATCTTTTTAATCTATCAAGTCCCATGACATCATAGTACCATTAAAAATAGTATCATTAAATTGTTCAGGTAACCCATTATTTTTAATTGCATGTTGCCTTTTTGGGGAATTGTAACTTCACTATTATTGTTCCCATATAATCTCTGAAGTTTAATAATCATTCATTTTCATTCAAATAATCATTTTCATTCGAATAATCATTTTCATTCAATAAGAATCCTTCTTTTTCATTCGGAAACAATGGAAGAAGAACATGAGAATAAATATTTAAGAATTATTTAGGATTTCATTGCAACAATGAAACGTATAATAGAAATCATTGAAAAAATTTATTTTAAAAATTGTCAACATTGTGGCAAATACAATATCGTAATTAAATTGTTTTCATTAAAAATATATACTTTTTTTTTACTACGAACGTAAAATACTTTTTTTAAAATTTTCAGAATTAATTGGAGAAAAATTCCAAACTCTTATCTAATTTTTAATGAATAAATCACTCTGAGATGCACATTTCTATCATCTATAGTAAATTTGTATAAATTTGGGTATCATTGTATGAAACGGCCTGGCCTATTGGGCGCCAATACACTCACTCAGTTATACAAAACACTAATACGTTCTCGGTTATTATTATTAGTCGGGATTAAAGTTTTCATTTTGTTTCACACTTAAGATTATTTAAATTTAAAAAAAGGCGAAGTAGATGTAAAAAAATGAGGGAATGTTGAATGACTTCCCAATATAGTCCTGGTTCGGCAAAGAAACGTGGGCTGAAAATGTAGCTCTATTAAATCTACTAAATGTAGCTCTACTACTGATGCATTTAATCACATTGTTAGTACAGGTGATGAAAGAGCAGATGCATAATAAATGAATATATTATACTTACGGCTATTCCAAAAGAGAGAAAACGATAGCTCTACTGTCCAAAGAGGTAGAGGGATGCAGATGATGAGTATGGGTCTCAACAGTCTGCTATTTTATACCTGAAGTGACCAGTGGACTACCTGACGAAACGAGTTGGTCAGCCAATAAGAACGTAAACACGAGATGACCACAAGTATGTCATTGTTTATTGACAGTAAGGATTCGGAGAGAAATAAAATAAATACTTTATTCAATTGATCTTAATCTCCTATGATTAAGGATCGAGTTTCCTTACCACATTGCGTTGTCTTCACCCAACCATTTAATAATTGATAGATTAAAAATTTTAGATAAAATTTTAATATTGACGAAAATTTATTAAGTATATTAAAGAAAATCCAGAGTATTTTAACTTCTGAACAAAGAATTATTCCAAAACTTTAAGAAATATGGTTAAAGCAACAAGAAATTCAATAATAACAATTATTTGAATTTTAGTCAAAACTGAATGATCAGTTTACAATGTAAAAAGGAATATTTCCTACACCTTTTAAATCGTATTTATGTGAAGCTTTGTTTTCTACACAATTCGAAGCATTTTGAATGATTTTAAAATCCTTGAATGAAGAGCACGCATGCAGATATAAATCATGTTTGCAACATGGAGAAAAGAGTGCAAATTGCTACAAGGAACTGTTTAATCCCGAATTAAATAAACCAATGGGAGTAGTTTTCCCAAAATTTCCAACCTTTCTTCTTAATAAAACTTTTACCTCCTCCCCACTTTTAAAAAATTATGAACCTTAGTTAAGGTCGTTAACGCCTTCTAAGGTATTCGGAACAATAGTTATGAAATATTGATCTTTGACATAAATCTAGCATTTTTATAAAATCTAACTTGTGATTTTTAACGAGTTTTTCTTACGAATAATTCCTGATATCTATTTAATACAGAAGAATCGAAAAATTGAAATTGTATTTTGGATGTCTTTTTTCCAACCAACTGAAACAATATTTACCATAGAACAACTACAACTGCAAACATACGATTACATACCAACTTTTGTTTATTTCAGTTATTGGTTTTTGAAATTACTGCATTCACATAAGCATGCAAAAGTATCGACCAGCAGGCGGTTTTGATGAATTTAATTTCAAATTTCATAAAAATGTACATTTTAGATGTTTAACCTGTGTACCAAACTCATCCATCTTGCTTTTACGTTTTAGGTATCGTGTTCATTTGTTCTCGAAAATTTTCAAAAATTTATAGAAGTCCACAAATTTGGTGTAAAGTCCGTATACCAATTTCCATAAGTCTAGTTCAAAGCGCTTTCGCATTATCATGCTCATAGACAAACAGATATAATTGAAAAAATATGCTTTCACCTTAAAAATTTAAAAGTTTTGTAATTAGCATTATATCTCATTATATTAAAATCTATATCTGCATATATTAATTGTGACATGCATATTACTCGCTTTATTTAGTTCACTTACACAGGGTCTACTTGATGTTTTCCCTTAGAATTTGCAGCCCCTTTATATTGTAAAATTGATTTTTTCCCCTGTGTATCTGATCTTTTCTTAAACTTTCAGCTAAATAAAGAAAAAAAAACCTCGGTGCTCACTAAAATATAGCATTTTATTAAGACTTCAGTACAAGTTCAACAAAATCATTAATTTATTGTTTCCTAAAAAACAAAAATATTAAAACTAGTATTATTTATAGGACTTATTAATTTTTGAAGTCATAGTTACTTTTTCTGCATAAATATGTGCATAAATTAGTCAATGAATTTTTATGAATGTGTCATTTTACTAAAATACAATGCCAAAATAAATCATATACAAATCCTGTTTGTTTGTGTACATGAACATACATAATTTCAACTTTGCTAAGATATCAAAACACAGCTGTAGAGCAATTACCTCGAACATAAATAGTGCAACTGAGTGTATCTTAGCATCCCACATATGAGGAAATCAAAGCGGAATTTTTAGTTTCCTTAGAGACTGATGGACATCACCATTTTTTTAAAACCATAAATTAACAATACTATTCGAATGTATTATATGGATGAATATAATTTTTTCTTATTACATCAGCGAGTTCTTCATTAAAAAATGAACCTATTTATCATCTTTCATTTTTGTTAAATCTATATTGTTAGTATTTTTCACAGCACATTTCATCATTATTATTGTTGTTATAATTTTATCTTTTAGTATATAATGTATTCTTTCAGACGAGGTTTGATATTCATTTGCAGCCAGGTGTACATTGTTGTTTTTATCTTCTTTTGTGTTTTGTGAATGTTATCTTTATTTGTGTTGTGTTCATAATCCTTTGGGGATTTTATACGCAGTTTTCTTATTGGATTTAGATATATTTTCTATCTCGTTTTTTTCTATATTTCTATTTTCATCCATTTTCTTCTTAGCTACCTGTCTGTGCCTATTATTCCCGTCAATATTTTTTCGTATACTATTTTTTTTTATTTTGAATGCATTAAAATCCTTTGTTATTGTTTCTTCTCTTTGATATATATTTCTTTGATATATCTTTATATAATGTATATCTTTATATAATGTATATCTTTTCTATAATGTATTTCAATAACAATATAATATATATCTATATCGTTTCTTTTATATAGTGTATATCTCTGATACATATTGATATATATCTCTTTTTAATTCTTATTGATATCTTACATACTGTATACCAAAATTTTGTTACTTCGTAATAGAATTTATCATTCTACTAGCCTTCTAACTTTTATCACTTATTTGTTTCAATCTTTTTATCATTATTAGTATTTTTAATATTGTATACCAACATTTTGTTACTTCGTATGTATAGTCTTTCATCACACTTGCTTTTCTCTCCTTTAATTCATTTTTGATAATATATATATTGTTACAAAAAAATTTTTACTACAAATACCGCCAATCAATCGTAATAATGCAGCGCATTTAATCGCTAGTTCAGCAGCTTGCTTTCTGTCTAATCCTCTAAAATCTGTTACTTGTCAGCGACTCCGACTACTCTCACACACGACTTCCTTTAGCGGGATTTGGCGATTATGGAGAACCCGCTTCACGAAGCGAGACTATCTCCTTCCTTACAAAAGATAAGACCTTGCGTCTTAGTGTGCCTTTGACTGTTGACAAACTGAGGTCGAAATGGTTCTTCACAGTAACCAGGATGCAGAGACTGGGCTTCAGAGTGCTCGTCTTTTATAGTTCCAGGAGGTGGGGCTAGAATCTTCAAGACCAATCAGGACGTATCTGAGTGTATCTTGGTTGTACTGGATGGATCGTGAAACTTCTCGAACTTTCCAGTATAATCCAGTTTGTTGCTAAATTTATCGCCAAGACGCCAAATGCTCGCCGTTAGTCGCCAAGCTCTCAGTTCATTGAACTCAGCACGCACTGGACAGATCGTACAACGGTCTTTCTTACACTGACACTAGTCGTGCTGGGAAGCAAAATTACAGGTTTGTAACAATATATACAAACAATTCGCTATTTCGTACGTATTAATAGTTCTTTATAACATTCGCTTTTCTCACTTTTTATTCTCATCAATTTTCACAATATATGCCAACATTTCGTTATTTTGTATGCATTATATATGATTCTCTCACTTTTTTTAGTCTCATCGGTATTTTATATAGTGTATATCAACATTTTGTTGTTTCGTTTGCATTAGAATCCTTTATTGCTTCTCTTCCTTTTTATTCTTATCAGTATTTTAAATATAGTATTCCATCATTTCATATGCATTAAAATCCTTTATTTTATTTGCTTTTCTCGCTTTTCATTCTTATCGGTATTGAACCAACATTTCATTATTTTGTATGCATTAAGATCCTTTATTATACTTGCTTCTTTCACTTCACGCCCATTCAATAGTCAGGGATTTTAGTGATTCCAATCGTAAGCACGTAAATAGTGTCTTCTTATAAGTATGCGAACAGAAAAAATCACAAACTGACTAAGAAATCTAAAATTTAATATGATTACATTATAATTCTACCGATTTTGATTATAATTCTACCGTCAACATAAAAGGCCCAAATTCTTTTCCAAAATATTTTCTGCAAATCCAATACTCTTTCTAAGCATATATCTGATTTGCTTCTTTGGGTTAAAAAAATTAAGAGGTAGATTTTCAGACTCTTTAATATACGTGTTCTCTTTCATATTAAATATAAATATATTAATTTTTTATTAGATAGTATTATCTAACCATCTCCACTAGCAGAGAACGAAAATATGTCGTCCGTTTTTCCGTTTTTTGTCGAATAATTGTCCTCTGATTAGTGAAAATATAATATCAATTTATTGTATGAAAATAATCCTGTCTACACTAACCACTCCATTTACGTCTACAAGACAATGTATAAGGCAAAAAAAGAAAAAAAAATATTTTAATCACTCTAGAGAGTGATCCGCCTCTAACGCTAGTTTCTCCAAGCCTTTAAAGATGAAAGCATTTCGAAGCATTGCTACTTTTATCTATGATATAACTGTATGTAACAATATATGTTCCAAAAATTAGGGAAATACATAATGCGATAAATAAAACTGTAAAGCTTCTTTAGTTTTAATAAGCTTCTATACTCTCTTCAGAATGTATCTTTCAAAATGTGAAGTTTAAAAATATTTTGATGGGAAAAAATTAATGATCTAATTACGCAAAATATTTAATTGAAATTTTCGGCAATCATGAACTCTAGCGAACTAATGATCCCCAAAGGCGGCTTGTTAAAAATAAGTAATAAATAATAGCAATGGATTTTTGAATGAAAAAAATTAAATGTGTAGTTTGAGGAAAAGTATGAGTACCCCTAAGTCGAAACTAAATAACTTGTGTTTCATATAGAAACTCATTTATCAACATTATGTTTCATAACATTTTTAAACTGACTGTTCTGTAAAAATTATTTTTACAAAGTTTGTTTCTGTTGGAATGTATCGAATAAACTTCGAAATAACTTATTATTTTTTGTTGACAAAAGTAATGAATTCCATTGTACCGTTGCCTTTAAATTACCAAGAATTTACTTAGAGATAAGATATATGTCTATAAAAATATTATTTTCCTTCTGTTGGCATGTAAATAAGTAGCTCACACATTTTTTCAATTTTTTTTAATTAATACTATTTCAAAGCCATATATTTACTTATTTTATTTTATGTCTTCATTTTCATATTCGATCTAAAGTCTGAATATTATATTCATTATTTATGGTCTATAATATTTTTATTTTTAATTAATTATTATCAAAAACATTCTCAAAATTTATATAATTACGACTTTTAAGTAGACGAATATATAACTTTAAATAGAAATTATTCTTGATTTTACCTAATGCATTCTGTATAATTGTTAAATGTTTTTTAGACACAAAGAAATCAAGAAAATTCGCTACTTATTAAAAATTTAAAACAATATTATATTTGAAAATCCGAAAGAAAATGATTAGTAATCGAAATCTTTATAAAATTTAAAATATTGCAAATAAATTTGCAATAAGATTTAACTTCTTTATTGAAAATGCTTTGACGTGCAAATTGCATTTTGCGCATCTAAATTATATTGGGAAAAAGAAAAAGACTGCTAATCTGATTTTTCCCTTTCGCGGGGTTTATTTTATCAAATTCATGTAACAAATCTTATTAATATGTATATATAAATAAAAGCCCATTTTGAAGTTATTTTAATGAATGCTTCAATTTTACAATACTACAAATTCTGTATTATTTTCCAACACGATATCAAAGACACCAGAAAAGAATCTTAGAACGAAATAAATAAAGAATTGCATTTAGATAGATATAAAAGTGATGATGAATCTATATATAAATAAAAAGTGTGTTTACAATAAATGTGATTAATAAAACAAAGGCAAAACTTTAATTAAACATTTCCAACACTGTATGTACGTATTATATTTAACTATTCTACTAAAATTTGCAAATAAATTTATTTATTTAAAAACCCTATTAATGAATAGTTTAGTATTTTTTTTCATACTTATTTTTTTATCATTTATATTATCACGTGGATTTTAAATTTTAGAAAACTGTATTTAGTTTATTTCTAAATGTAAAGTAAAAAGGGGAAAAAAAACCCCACTCAAACTCACATTTTAAAAATAAGGAGGAAAGAAAATATATTCAAAGAAACTCAATCATGTGGTTAATGTATACATCACGCAGAAAATTCTGGAAAATTCTAAAACGTACAATTTTACGTTATTAGTTTTCTTTAGTAGCTTACAGAAAACTAATTAAATAAAGTAGCAGGAAATATCCACGTGCATCTAATTTCGCAATTTTAAAGTAAGGGAAGTCATAAATATTGAAGTTTTATTTCTTTTAAATGTAGCAATATGTTATATAAGGCAATTTTGTAAATAAAATTACACTACCGAATACCAAACCGGATGGAAGTCACATGAATTCTAGAGACGGAGATGTAACGTGTTGTTAAAGTGCATGGAAATCACTAGAAACAGCAGTCGCACGATTTATTTGATAGTTAAAATGCAGAATTTGGGTTTTTCTGAAGATAACAACATAAAAAGATGGGAATTGTCTCCCCTAAACTTTCTCGCATTTCTCTCATAAAGGTGTTATTTTAGAGAACGCCTTACATAACATTAACGTATTGTAATTATGGAATATTAACTTTTTGAGTGAATTTATCATTTTTATTGATTAACGTGTGAACCTATGCCTGCTGTTAATGGTATCGAATTTACATTTTAAACGAATTTTTCTCTGCTTACTGAAACAAAATTTTTACGCGGAGCTACACCTGTACTCACAAAATCACATGCCGAATTTCATATATTTAAGTCATTGCGTTTTTGAGTTGTGGCACTTACATGTTTCTGAAAGTATAGACCGTTGATGGTCAACCTTGGTTGGATTTTGCTAAAAAATGTGATAGATGTATATTTATGTACCAGATTTTATCTACATAATTTTCTTTGTTTTGTAATTATTGAGTTCACAGAAATTCAGACAGCTGGACAAACAGATTTCCTTTGAAAGCATTTTCCTCAAAATTTAATAGAAATCTGTAATTTTGGTGTGAAGAATGTATACCAAATTTTTCCCGTCTGGTTCAAAGTTTTTTCGAATTATCTTTGTCACAGACGGACATTTTTCAAAAAAAGTGTTTCTCAAACTCAGGCGGAAACTATAATGTAGAGATTCATCGAAATCTCGAGTTCGAATTTTTTGGTGATTACAGTACTTCCTCTATATTCAGGCCAGGAGAAATCAAAAATATATATTGAGAAAGAATATCAATCAAATCAATATTTATAATTCAAACTTCTTCCTTTATTCAGAACTCAGGTGAAAACGAATTTTCAGTTTTCATACAAATCCCAATTATTTTCATTTTTTTAAATGCATTAGAAAACCAATGAACTGCATAAAATCATTTTTCTTTCTTTTAGTCTATCTTCTGATAAAAAATGGTATCTAGTTATCAATTTATGACTAACTAAAAAATAGAAAAATTGTATTTATTCCTTTTGATGAAAGAATAAACTTCTCATAAAACTAAAATTTTAAAAAAATATTTCAATGCAAAAAGGAATCTTTCATTACTCTATAGATAAATTAAATTAAGTAACATAAAAAAATTTCTTTTATCCTGTGAATGGTAGTCTCCCCCCTGCTGGTGGGCCTGCCACAGGTGGCTGAGCTGATCTTCCAGGAGTGAGGGAAGCGGCATTGGCAGCGTCTTCGTCAATGTGAAGAGGTACATCAGACCCAATATGTATATTGGCATTCAGATAAAAGAAATCGCCTGATCTTGCGCATGGAATGGAATCTTGAAAATTGGCGCAGGTGAAGGAATACTGATTGAAGACTGTCTGGTTGCCACACAAGAAGGACCAGTGTTGCATCTCAGAAGTGCCATCAGCATGAAATGCAGTGTGGCATATGTGGAAAATCTGGCAGCTGTTATCAATGTCAGCGTAGTATCCTTCACTACTGCATACAAAAGTTGTTCTTATAGGTCCAACAATAAGCTCTGCACCATCCGGAAGTTCATAGGCAGCCCGTTTCGACTGTATTTAAAGAAATATCAAAAAAGTTTGAATCATTTTGCAGAACGCACGAAATAGGAGATTATGTATAACATCTCTTAAGTTATCATATAAAATCAGAAAAATATTTTCATTTAACTCATTTCACATAATAAAAAAAATTTAAATAGAATTCTGTGAAGCATTAATACGAAATAAACATTTCTTTATATAACGCTGCCACTTTCTTGAAATTTAGAAAGCTTTTTATCTAATGTCGTCTATAAATCCTAAAATTGGTACAGTGTTTGCAATTAGAGAATTCAATTTTTGGCTTATATGATTATTTTAAATATACAGGTTATAATAGAATGACTAAGCTTCCAGTTTATGACTTAGATAAACTTTTTAAAATATATTTTTAAAATAATACTCACTCTAGATGCAGTTGCTGAACAGAGTAGTCCAGATAAAGCTAAAACAAAATCGATAAAATCATTATTAGCTTATACTCAATATAAATAAATGCATCGCATTTTCGAAGATTGTTTTATTTTTAGCACGACATTCATGAAATTTCATAATTTCGTTAAAGGATAAAAGGAATTAAAAAGAATTAGTCTCATTAAAAATTTTTTACTAAGGTTATGTTCTGATAAAAATAAGAACGGTTTATAAAATCATCTTTACATTAAAAAGTTGAAGAAAAATATTGAAAGAATAAAATTCTTTTAATTAAATTTCCACAGTGTTCCTTGAATTGCAAAATATTGATCATTCGCTTTTCATGTATTTTCTGCTCACACACACTCACTTTTTCATATGTTTTACGCACTTTTCTTCTTTCTTGTGGTTTGTATTAGGTTATTTCTGTTGTTACATTTTTTGTGTTATCTTTTATTTATTTTTCTCTTTCGCTTGCACATTATTTTGTCGACATAAAGAGGAATTTGAACCACGCATTCTGACATAAGAATAAAATGAGCGTACATAATAAAGGAAATATAGAGAATCAAAAATACAGAAAGTATGTAAAATTATAATAACATAGTCAATTAAAATCAAATATTTAAGCTCCGTCTCATTACATATCGAAAACTAATACACACAGTGCAAGATTTTAAATATTAAATCTACTTCTCTGTGATATTTTGACAATTACCTAGTTACATATATTTTTTGATATGATAATGCAGTGTTTTTCTAAAGTATTCATAAGCAAAGAAATATGTAAGTAACTTACCAATTAATGTGACAATCTGCTTCATTTTCAAAAAAGTTCTTAAAACTATAAAAGAGTAAAAAGAATTCTTCAAAATTAATATTTGATATTTGAAATATCTTAATATATAGAATAAAATCCTTTATATTAGAAATTGACCTTTAAAATGAAATTAAAAAGCATTCTATGAATTATAATCTTTTGATTAGAAATAAGTAAAATAACCAAAAAAAGACTATTATGATTATAAATTTTTAAATTTTCATTTGTTTTTTAAAATATAAATTTAAATATATAATTAGACTTTGTAATTTTTTTCTTATTACTCTCTCTTAGTGCACTTAGATTGATTTAGACCAACCTAAGAACAAATTCAAATGCTGTTGTCAAGGAGAATATCAAGATAAAAAAACAAAAAACATTAACGAAAAAAATGCAAAAGATTACTCGTTAATTGTAATTTCTTAATCATTTTTGGAACATTTATTGCTGCTTAAGCTTTTACTAATTATAAGCGTATTACAATATGCAAAGCAAAAGAAAAATATCCAACATTTGTTGTTTACTTCTTATTATCAAAAAACATTTTAATCGATTCTTTTCTTATATTCTTTATTTATAAATGTTAAATGATATATTTCATTGTTCCATAACACGAGATTCATTTTATTTTCAAGCTCCGATGGACTTTTAAAAAAACAATAATGGAAAATAAAATAAATTTACTGTCAAATTTATGTGCAAAATTTTTACTTTTTAATATTATTGCCGAGAAGATGCAGGCATTTATCAAATCTGTGAACCAATTTCTTTAGAAGACCATTACTTTCTTCGAAACTTCTCATTAATCTGGAGATATTAGTCGCCTAGACAGTTCTACAAATCAGAGAAGAGATGAAAATTTCGCCAACTCTAAAAAGCGTTTTCGATAAAAGGCCAAAAGAATGCAAATCTATCGCAAAAGGATATCTTATTACTCATATTACTTCGAATTGCTCATATTGTTTTGAAAATTGCTGAAAAATTTGACAACGAATTTCCTAACCATCACGCCAAAACTGCGACTTTCGAGGGTGAATATTTAGAACTATAATAAATCTAATACAAAGGAAGCCATTTAAATGCAAGGCAAAGCAAAGGCTGATTCAGATAGAAGGGTTATCCTATACTTACATATTTCCTAAATGGAGGAGAAATCTGTCCGTTGCCAGTCCAAAGAGTAGAAGGGATGCTGATGGTGAGAGAGGATTCCAAAAACCCTTCATTTTATACCCCAAATCATCAATGTGTGACTTAACGAAACGAGTCGGTTAACCAATCAGAGCAAGGACACGGACTGACCACAAGTATGTCATTCTTCCTCATTCATAAAGAATAAAAAGAAAAAATGAAATATTTAATAAAATGTCGCTTACGAAATCTTATTGGAAATCATCTACTTCCATTTACATATCATTAGGTAATGATTCTTCATTTTTATCTAGAAAATCGAAGACAGTATAGAAAATTTTTCTTTAGAAAACTTTAATATGTAAATCTTGCTTCAAATAATTTGGGTTTAATAATTTGCCAAATTTTTATGCCAATTAAATTCAGCCAAATTTTTATTTTCTTTGGTTGAATTTTTTTTAAAGTAAAAGAAATATCAGTTTTTCGGAAAAAAAAATCTAGCTTGCAAAAATCTAGCTCTCTTTAAAGATGGCACAATTTTGAAGTCTCAAACTTCTGCTTTTATAATTAAATTTAATTTGGCTAAATGTTTTAGGATATGCACATGGGTCACAAAAGTTTCTCGTAATTACTAAAAGTTGTTACGAAAGAAACCTTGAATACAAGTTAGCAAAATTTTTATAATGGAATTTTTTAGTTTAACAGAGGGATGTACGTCAGAAATAGTAACTAAACATTCTATTGCTTTCAAAATGTGTCAATGAAATCATATTTAAAATATAAAAAAAGCGTTTACTCCGATCTCAGATTTCTGTACTATATTTTTTTTCTTTAGGGATTAGAGTACTTGCAACATCAGGTGAAACTGTTGATGCATTCAAAGATTAGATCACAGATGTTGTGTCTAGTGTGGTAATCTAATTTTTGGACAATACATGATGGCAGGTGGAGCATTGCTTTGACATTCTGCTGGCAAATGAGAATGAGGACATGAGTGATTTTATCAAATACTTTATAAAAATATATCGAAATACAAAATTCTAATAATTTTTACAACATTTATTTTAATTTGGAAAATGATTCATGACCACCCT
>JAPMOR010019399.1:0-10886 GCA_026543865.1 Argiope aurantia | reverse complement strand
TCTTTAAGAGATTTAATGGAAAGTGGAACTAAATTTAGATTAAGAGAAAAAATAAACCATAATAAAATTTTGATTTCTATTGGTAAAATTTTGATATTTTTATTGCTAAATTATCTAGAAAATACCATTGGCCTGCAGAAGATTTCGGAGAATGGAAAGTGAGAATTTTAGAGAAAATTAAAATAACAATAAATACTGATATTGACAGATCTAAAGAACGTGGGATTTATTTTAGCAAAACATTAAAAAACGAAATAAAAAATTTAAAAGAAAATTTTGTTATTACAGTAATAGATAAATCAGCAAATAATTTCTGTGTAATTTGTAAATATTATTATATAGAACTTTTAATTCATGAATATAACTCTAACGCAACTTATATTTTAAAGAATACCGGGAAAAAGGAATTAGATAAAAGAATGCTAGCTTTCACTGTTACCGCTTCGTTGGCGCTGTTTGCTAGAATCTTGCAACCATGAGCTGACTTGGCTTCAGCGATAAACTTTATTGTAACCCTGCTGACATGGGATCAGTTTTCAAAAACAGTTTCGTACTGAGTCGTTGCGGGGTCGGTGAACCTGGATGAAATATAAAGTTGGCTTTCGAATTGTTTGATTTTAAATAAGATTACAGTCCACTTATTAAAAAATTGAAATGAACCAGCTTAAACTTATGGAAAATTCGTACCATAAAATTTGGTCCGCTCGCGGAGTTTAAATTTTAATTAAATTTCGATTTGAATAGTAAATAATAATGGAGAAAGGCATTACTTCTTTAAATAGGACTCGTGGTGGAATCAAGGCGCAAATAACTAAACTATTAACGTCAATAAAGGATCATCAGTTAGAGGATGTTGAAATAGAAGAAATTGAAGTCAAGTTGGATAAAGTGCGTAAATTAAATCAACAGTTTGAACTTTTAACACAAGACTACTACAAAGTTGTGAAAAATTATGAAGATTTAGTGGAAATTGAAAATAGTTTCGAGGATATCGACTCGGATCTACTAAAATTGGAGGTAAGCTTGAAAATCCTTTTTATTAATTTCATGCATGAAAACGGGAATGCAAAAATTAATAAATCTAATGATGTTAATATCAAGCTGCCAGAAATTCCATTACCAAAATTTTCGGGTAATTTTGAAGAATGGAGCATTTTTAAAGATCAATTTGATTCGTTAATTTCTTCTAGCAAACAACTTTCAGAGTCGCAAAAGCTTTATTATTTACAATCATGCTTAGTTGGAAGTGCGGCTCGGATGATATCGAATGACGATACATTTCATTCCTTGATGAAAGCTTTGGAAGATAGATTTGATAATAAAAGACTTATTGTTAATACTCACATTAATGAAATATTTTCGATTGAAAAGTTTCACAATGAAAGTGCTAAAGATTTCAGATCAGTAGTTGATCAATTACATAAACATTTAAGAGCTCTAAAATTATTGGATTTAGATTTGGATAAACTAAGTGAAGCTATGTTGATTGATATTGTTATGCAGAAATTGGATAAAGAATCGTGTAAACAATTTGAAATGACTTTGACGTCAAATGAGCTAACTGATTGGGATACCTTTATAAAATTTATTGAAAAAGATGTCAAATTTTAGAAAATTTGCAAAGTAATATCGTTCAATCACCAAAATCGAAATTTATTTTCCGAAGTTCTAAACCATGTACTTTAGTAACAAAAGTAAATGACGCTTCATCAAAGTGTCCGATTTGTCGCCTATCAGCAAATCATCCTATCTATAAATGCAAAAGTTTTCTTGATTTAAATGCTGTGGAACGTTTTAATATGGTTAAAAAACTCTCCCTCTGTGTGTTGTGCTTAAAACCAGGGCACAAATTAGCTTTTTGTTGCCAATCTAAATATTTGTGTAACATCTGCAATGATAATCATAATTATCTCTTGCACAGACATAGCAAACCTTCGATCGGAGGAGAAAATGTTACTCATTCCGAAGCAATTCCTTCGGAGCCGAGAACTGATTTATCCCCAACAGATGTGACATCGGCCGCTTCACAGCGTACTTCCTCTGCCTGCTTACTTATAAAAAATAAAAGCGTTCTACTTCCAACTACAATAGTACTTATTCAGAATATTTATGGCTACTTCTCAAGAGCTACAGTAATACTTGATAGCGCTTCTCAGGCAAATTTTGTGACAAAGCAGTTTGCTGACAACGCGAATTTACGAAAACAAAAAATAAAATACATCGGTTTCGGGATTAGGAGGAATTTCTACTTCGATTGAATATGAGACTGTTGCTAATATAGCCAATTGTAATGGATCGTTCTTTTTATCACAAACATTTTTTGTAATAGATAAAATTACGGATATGGTTCCGGCAACAAATGTTGATTTAGAGAATTTAGAAATTCCACAGGTTATGCTTGGGGATCCGGAATTTACACGGAATTCCAAAATCGATGCCCTTTTGGGTGCTGAAACCTTCTTTGAAATTGTTAAGGGTGAACAAATACGTTCATCTCTAAATTCGTTAATTTTTCAAAATACTGTATTTGGTTATATCGCTGGTGGCTATGTAAATACAAACAAACAATCAGTAGTCATATACTAATTTATGTAGTTTAGTTTCTCGAAATGAGAATATAGAAAAAGTAATAGAAAAATTCTGGTTAGTGGAAAATATTAGTGAAGAAAATACTATTCATAGTACTGAAGAAGAGTTTTGCGAGGCCCATTTTAAAGAAACCCACACTAGAAATAAGGATGGTCGATTTGTAGTTAAAATGCCGATGTAAGAAGGTTTGTTGGGTGATTCTAAAGCCTTAGCCAACGTTAGTCTTAACCAAACAGTTAAGCGATTGCATAAGAATCCCATGATGCAAAATTTATATAAGGAATTTATTGCAGAATATGAAAGTTTGGGTCATATGGAAAAAGTGAATAAGGACTATTGTGAAGGATCGTATTATTTGCCGCATCATGGAGTTTATAAACCTGAAAACTCAACCACAAAATTAAGGGTTGTATTTAATGCCAGTGCCCCTAGTACAACGGGACAAAGTTTAAACGATTTGCTTCTTGCCGGTGCAGTGAAAGAAAATATTTTTGAAATAATGACTAGATTAAGGACTTATAAATACGCATTTACGGCAGATATTAAGAAGATGTACCGTCAAATATTAATTGATGAATCACAAAGAAATCTGCTAAAAATATCATGGAAGGATAATATGAATGAGTCTCCAACTAAGTATCGTCTTAACACTGTCACTTTTGGCACAAAATCGGCTCCATTTTTGGCCATTCGTTGTTTGAAGCAACTCGCTTTGGATGAAGCGAAAAAATGTCCGTTAGCTTCGCAAGTTACACTAACAGATGTGTATATGGACGATTTTGTCTCGAGTGCTGCTACTTTAGAAGCAGCCCAGGAATTACAAAGGCAGTTGATACAAATGCTGCAAACTTGTGGCATGGAGCTTCATAAATGGATTTCAAATTCATCTGAACTCATAAATAATAGCTCAGAGGAAACTAACCAACAATATTTTCTCGTTGATCGACATTCTTCAGTAAAAGCTTTGGGTCTGAATTGGCAACCAAAAGAAGATTATTTTCTCTTAAGGTAGACTTAAAGATCGAGCCTTTCTACACTAAAAGAGACGTGTTATCAGTTATCGCTCGTTTGTATGATCCATTAGGTCTCGTTGGTCCTGTTATCACAAAGGCCAAAATTTTTATGCAAAAATTATGGATCCAACAATTGAACTGGGAAGATACTCTCCCTCAATCAATTCAGCCAGAATAGTCGCATTTTGTGACATCTTTGAAAGTCATCGAAAATCTCAAAATTCCTAGACATATCTTGACAGAATCTTATGAAAGAACTGGTATAGTAGGTTATGCTGATGCTTCTGAAGCTGCTTTCGGAGCGGTAGTTTATATGAAGTCTATTATGGAAGATGGCACAGCTGTTAATAAATTTATTGCCAGTAAATCAAGAGTCGCTCCCATTAAAGTAATTTCGATCCCTCGTTTGGAGTTGTCAGCGTGTCTCCTTCTCTCGCAATTGATAGAAAGAATTCGTCCTTCTCTTCAGATGCTAATCAGTGAAAAAATCTGTTACACAGATTCAACAATTGCACTTGCCAGGATAAAGACACCTCCATATAAACTAAAAACTTTTGTTGCTACTCGGGTATCAAAGATACAAACTCTGACAGAAAACTTCTAGTGGAAACATATTTCTTCCCAACTTAATCCTGCAGATATAATATCTAGAGGTTTGAGCCCTCATGAACTCTTAACCAATGACTTATGGTGGTGTGGTCCTGACTGTTTATCGGACTCTAAAAAGCATTCTAGTGTTGAACTTGATGAGTCTGTAATTTCAGATGAACAATATCTGACTGAACTTAAATCACAGTCAAACATTAGTTTATCTTCTGTAAACAATATTTCATTTCTTGAGGATTTTTTAGCCATAAGTAATGACTATTTAAAATTAATTCGTGTATTTAGTTTTCTTCGCAGGTTTTTATTCAATATTAAGAATAAAGCAAAGATTACCGGTCCAATCACAAATAGTGAATTGGAAAGATCAAAAAAGAAATTAATGGAGATTTTTCAGGTAAGTAAATTTTATAAAGAGATAAAGGCCCTAAAAAACGGAGAAACTTTGAGGAAGGGTCCTATAAGTCACTAAAATGTTTTTTTAGATGCAGACAATTTGTTAAGAGTAGGTGGTAGGTGGTTTTTCATGCAGATGTTAGTTATAATTATAAACATTAGATAATACTGCCTAAAAAGCACAAAATTACCACTCAAACTTTCCAGTATTATCACTTAAAGAACTTTCACGCAGGACCTCAATCATTATTACATTTTGTTTGGCAAGAACTGTGCCCCATTGGAGGCAAAAATATCGCAAGAAACGTTGTGCGCAACTGTATAACTTGTTTTAGGTGCAAACCTACTCCCTTAGACCAAATAATGGGGAATAACCTCCAGAGCTAGTAAATACCAACACTGTATTTTCTAACACAGGTGTAGACTTTTGCGGTCCATTTCTCATAAGGTGCAAAAATCAAAGAAAGGGTAATTTACATAAGGTGTATGTAGTTATTTTCGTTTGTTTAGTTACTAAGGCTATACATCTTGAAATAGTTTTTGACCTGACATCACAAGCATTTATTGCTTGCCTGAAAAGATTCTTCTCACGTCGAGGGAAATGCTCAACCTTATTTAGTGATAATAGTAAAACCTTTATAGGAGCCAACAAAGAATTGAAAAAACTCGCTTCACTTGTTAATTTTCCTGATGAAATTTTATCCAAGTTTTTAGCAATGAAAAATATCTCCTGGAAATTTCTTCCCCCTCAGGCCCCTAATTTCGGAGGACTCTGGGAGTCTGGAGTTAAGTCCTTCAAGCATCATCTAAAAAGAACTGTTGCTGATGCAAAATTATTTTATGAGGAATTTTTAACTGCTGTTACTCAAATAGAAGGCATCCTAAACTCAAGACCTATTTCACCTTTATCTTCCGATGCTTCGGATTTAGAACCATTAACTCCAGGCCATTTTTTAATAGGCAGGCCCATAAATTCTATCCCAGAGCCTTCAGTAATAAATGAACTAGACAGTAAACTAACCCGTTGGCAAAGACTGACAAAAATAATAGAAAAAATCTGGAAACGCTGGTCGATTGACTATCTAAATCATTTGCAAGACCGAAAAAAATGGAGGTTTTCAAAAAATAATATTAAGAAAAATGATATGGTTTTACTAAAGGAGGATACCCTTCCACCTTTTAAATGGCGTCTTGGAAGAATAAGCCAAGTTATTCCTGGACAGGACGGCAAAATTCGTGTTGTAATTGTCAAAACTAAAAATGGTCATTTTAAAAGACCAATCTCTAGAAATTTGCCTCCTACCCATTCAGACTTGATTTTCTAATTTGTACATAAAAAACTGTATATTGTTCTGTACATATTCAAATGTTTATTTTCTATTTTTACCTATTTAATTCTACATTTATAGTTCATACTTATTTATATTTCTATGTCTTTTTTAATATATATTTTCATGTTTGAACTCGAAAAAAAAATTTTGTCGTATATTCTTGATTGTAACTTTGAATCTTGAATTGTAACTTGTGTTGCATAAACACGCAACGCGGGGCGGAATGTTACCGCTTCGTTGGCTCTGTTTGTTAGAATCTTGCAACCATGCGCTGACTTGGCTTCAGCGATAAACTTTATTGTAACCCTGCTGACATGGGATCAGTTTTCAAAAACAGTTTCGTACTGAGTCGTTGCAGGGTCGGTGAACCTTGATGAAATAAAAAGTTGGCTTTCGAATTGTCGTTTGATTTTAAATAAGATTGCAGTTCACTTATTAAAAAATTGATATGAACCAGCTTAAACTTATGGTAAATTCGTACCATTCACACATACACACAAAAAAAACTAAGACTTGCTCTTTAAACTATCCTTATTTATTCCCAACAGTTAAATTTCATAAAAATCCACTAAAATTCATATTCGTGACTTGTAGCATTAGCAGTTATAATTACTGTACGGGTAAACATTTCTTTAAATACTTAAAAATTATCCTGGACAAAATAAAAGATGAAGACAACCTTATAATTTCTAGTAACAATGAAGTTCTGGATTTTCTTAAAGATAACAACATTAATATACTTATTTCTTATGATTTCGAAAACTTATACACCAATCTACCTCATGAAAAATTAATAAAGGTCTGTACTTTTATATATGACGAATATTTAAATGAAAATGTCATTCCTGAAAATAACTGGCAAGAGTTATGTAATTTTAATATTACTGAAAATTACGTTTTTAATGGTATTAATTTTTATAAACAAGTTAAGGACATTCCAATGGGAACAGCTTTCTCAAGTGTTTTAGCTAATATTTTCCTACATTACTATGAGAAAAAAATAATTAAATATAATTTAATAAAATGGGTGGAGGTATATTGATGACCTACGTTTGATAATCTTCGACATTACTAATATTGTTACTAATTGCTATCCAAAAGATTTAATTCTAACAAAAACGAATAAAAATCAACTTCAGGCTACCTTTCTGGATTTAAAAAACGAAATTGCTAATGATAAAACAATAGTTGGTATTTACGATAAAAGGGATGAATTCAACTTTAAAATAACAAAACTTTGTAACTATCATTCCAATCTATACTCGGGTCGCGGTGGCCTGATGGTAAGGTCTCGGCTTCGAAACCGGAGGATTTCAGGTTCGTGACCCGATTCCACCGAAGAACCGTCGTGTAAGGGGGTCTGTTGCTCATTAAATTCGTCATAACCAAACGTCCTTCCGCTGGTGTGGTGTGGAGAGGGGGGTGCCATCTCAGGTGTCGTCCTTGTCATCTGACCCCTGTTCAAAATTATGAGGTCCGTCCCAAAATAGTCCTAGTGTTGCTTTAAACGGGACGTTAATGTAACTAAACCAAACCAATCTAAAATTTTCAAAAATCTAATTTTCTCACAAGTTAACAGGATCAAAAGGGTTTGCAATAATAAAAATTCCTATATTGAAGCATCAAATAACCTCATGAAAAATTTAATTAAAAATGAATTTCCTAGAAATTACTGTAATGTCAACTTTTTAATTAAACAAGGTATGGTTTGGGATTAATCCTTTAACTTAAATAAAAATAGAACTTTCCTTGCATATTAAATCACTCAATAGATGGCGCTGGGAGCCTACAATTGTTTTTTACCTTAAATACGTTAGCTTTGTGGTTTTAAAAAGCGGGAATTACAATCGATAGCTTAAAATTTCTTTGCCTGCTGCTGGTATGTTATTTCCTTTTTGTTTTTCTTTAATGATTAGTGTTATTTTATGGTATTTTTGTTTTTATTGTTATTTTTGTTATTGTATTTTTACTTATTAATGGTTATTTTCTTCTAATTTGTTGTTTTGTATTTTCTTTTCTGTTACAATGGTATATCTTTTGGGCCTAATTTCAGGGTATTTTAGGGTCACGAGAAATCATTATTAGACTGTCTTGTCGGCATTCATTTACAGAAAAAATCCTTTTTTTTCTTCTTTTGAATCCCTGTTTGAGAGTGACCCTTGAAAAAGTCTACAGGCTGGATTATTTTTTTATTTGGTTTATTTGATTTTCCTATTAACTTGATTTTAATGCTTTTGTGTCAATTCATCTGTGTTTTAGAAGTAGCTGTATTTGCGCTCTCTAAATACTATGAAGTTTTTTCCTGTTCCATTTTTGTTTTTAGTTTGAATAGGAAATAATTTTTAATTGCGATTTCGAAAAAAATTCCATTTATTTAAATATCAATATAAACAAAATTATCGAATAATTTCAAGAAACTGATAAATATTTGGGTAATTTTTTATACCCATTTCTATTTTTAGGGAAAATAGGAGGAACGGCAGTTTGCCTTTCTAATAACAAAAACATTACACTTTCTCTATAATAGCATCTAAATCATCCTGTAGCGTACTGACTAACCTTCTTTTTACTCGATGATTAAAATTGTCATTATACCTATAACCAAGGCGGTTTTCCGCACAGGCAATGGAGGAGGATGCGTCGTGTTACGAGGTCTATAGGGTTCTCAAAATCTAATCGATATATATCGCAAATGCTAAATCTATAGTAGATTTTCTTGTTCTCTGTCACGTTATTGTTCACAGATTTTTTTCCCCTTAAATTTTCTTTAAAAGAAAGAAAGAAAAATGAATTATTATATGGCATTTCTGAATTAACAGTCTATATATTTAAAATAATTAGAGAGGTCAGTTAACCATCTGCTCGATTTTACAAATTTCTGTTTCCCATAAAATTAACGATCCTCAGAAAAATTATCAATTATCATATGTCCCCCTACATCTTATTTCGAAATGAAACAAAAATATAAATAGCTCTCACCTTGAACAACCAAACCAATGACATCTATTTTATTCACCAATTAATATAGACATTTTGCAAGAATAGCCAATAAGTCAGTATGCTCCATGTTTGTAGTGGAAACACGATTTAATGATAAATAATTACTCTTAAGATTAAGGGCGAATGCGGCTAATATTTTTCATGAGCGGTTGTCCACTGAATGCAGCTAATATTTTTAAGTGAAAGCATAAAAGGGATATCTATTAGTCTTTTGTCTATTCGGCGAAAAGAATTAAGTTTGAGTAATAATCATTGTCATTAATCATCGAATTCTGATGCTATAAGGTAATTTTTTCAAGCTGAAATCAGTATTGAGTACCAGTATATTAGCAGTATTGAGGAAATTCTTTTTTTTCCATAGGTCTCATTGCCGCTCTTGCACATTTTTATTTTTTAAAGAATAACATTGAAACATTTTTTTCTAAAGTAAGGAAAATATTTTCATGCTGTAAATTACAAATGGCAGTGAAATATTTAAGAGAAAATTCTTTATTTGCTTCTGTTTAATTTACTCCAAATTAAAACCGGCCGAAATCCATACCAATTTGTAATGCAAGTGTAGAGAGATCGTTTTCTGTTCTAAAATAATTCCAGAAGTATTTGCGGAATAGTACGAGTCAACTCTCTCTGTTAATTAGTGAAAATGATATAGTGTTAATGTTTTGTCTTTTACACCGAACTTGAAGATTAAATTTTGAATGAAATCCGTTCGTTTGCCGTCTATCTGGCTGTGTGGCTGTCCAAATTCAAATAAATACGTAATTATAAAACGTAAAACTGGAAGAATAAAATTGATACTCAAATTTAGAATCTAAAGCATAGATACTGATCAAATTTTGAATCAAACCTGTCAAAGAACTTATCATCTGTTGTTTTGCAATTTACCTTATATAAATGAAATTGGGTATGTGATTTTGATGTTAAAATTGTAATCTTGAGTTAAATTTTGATTTCAGTGGTTTGAAAAGGGTATCTCCAATGCATATTTAAACTTTCTTTACTATATTATGAAGCACAAATCTGTCATGTGTGCGCGGATGGCTAAAAAATAAAAATCTAAGCTCTTAAAGCATTTATGGCTTTTCCCAAAATCGCACGATTTTATAGGGTGAGAAACGGAAAAACATTTTTTTTAAAGAGTATGCTAGAAAGTATCGGAGGAACCTCTTCCATTAGTAAAACTGAATTTAATCAACGGATTTTTTTAATTAAATAAAGAAAAACAAATGCGATTTATTTATTCATAATTACTTTTTTAACTTTTGTTCTTGTTTGATATAAAATTAGAATTTCTGGAACATTATTATGTTAATCCGATTCCAATTTTCTTTTGCATTTGTAAAAAAGTTTAAAGCAAAAAATAAAAGTAAAGGGTAGCAAAGCATTATATCCTTTTTTTTAAATCTATTTGATTTTAAATATATGTATCCAAGTTAAAAATAAATTCCTCTCGGCAAGTTGGAAGGTAAAAACCTTTACATTTAAGTTTTTATTTGGCAAAATAAAAGGTTGCTGTTAAAAACAGACAATATTAGGGATTGAAAATCCCTTTTCATTCTCTAATTTCTAAGGTATTGCAGTTACTGAAAAACTTTAAATACAAAAGTTGGTCGTCTTGATAAGACTTTAATTTGGCTAATTTGATTTATTTTTCTATCTTCAATATTCAGGAAGTTATAGCAAAATTTCAAAACCTTCTCACCATTTCCACTTCCTTTGAGCCAAATGGGCCATTTACGAACTCGTTCGCGATTTTTACATTTCTAACAACCTATTCTAAGCCACTTAAAATCCAAGCAAAATTACTCTGGTTATCCTGTTCGCAACATAACATATGCAAAGGATGGTTCTAAGGATCATAATCGATGAAAAATTGACGAAATTTGTCCGAAATCTTCTCATTTGAATCGTTCTCTACCTATACGAATATATTTAAAAAAAAACATCGATCAAT
>JAPMOR010019397.1:0-51537 GCA_026543865.1 Argiope aurantia | reverse complement strand
ATTTAAATAATCATTGGATTCTTCTAATAGTTAATATAAAAGAAAGAATACTTGAATTATACGACCCATTAGCTGAAAATGTAAATGAAGATGTCTGCATATTAATTCGTCAATGGAGTGCATTAATTAAAAAACTACTGAATACAAAGGAGCACTGGAAATTGATTACTCCGCGTCATACGATTCAAAAAGATAGCTACAACTGCAGAGTCTTCATTTGTTATTTTGCATATCAAAAATACCATAACTTACAAGTCGATGAAAAATTTGATCCCACTAAATTCAGAGAACTCATCTTTGAAACCATTACAGAAAACTTTGAAACATTAATTTGAAAAATTATGTTTGTGTTATGTTATGTTATGTTTATATATAACATTTGCATATTTGTGCAAATGATGGGGACTAGGCCTGATTAGATTTCTAATTGGGGACACCTCTGTGATGAATTTTCAAAATTGATTTTGACGATTCATCAGAAAAAAAAGCGAACCAGAGCTTTCCACCTCCTGGGTCTGGTATGGAAGAGAGAGCAACTCATTTTATCTATCAAATAAACCTGTATCTATTAATCTCTCTTTTTCTCTATTTATATATAATCACAAATAGGAATGTGATGTGTTGTTACTCTATAGGCCAGACCATTTGACCTAGAGCTACTTAACATGGACAAGTAATTTAAAGATGTGAAGCCCTAGGAGCATTTTCTCATCCTTAGAAATTTTAATTTAAACAACATTTTTGCGTTTTTCTGAAATAATTTGCAAAAATACTACAGGAAAAAAAAAGAATTTTTATATAATAATAAAATTCTTTAAAATTATCTTTTCAATAATATTTTATATTGCTCTTAAATCGTTTTCACTATTGTTATTAATATTTTATCGCAGTTTTTTTTTTCTAAATTGTTAATGATCAAAATAGAAAGATTTGAGATGTATGGTATACTAAATAATAATAAAATATATTATTTAGCTAAGGTTACAAGGACATATTATATAAAATATCTTATCGAAATTTCTAGCAATCATTAATTTTAGCGAACCAATTGGCATTCTTTCAGGTAATACAGGTAAAGTATTCTTTCGCTTTCTGTCTCTATCTCTATACATATTAGATAAAACTAATTAATAGTAATCATATTTTTATATCATAATAATGATTTTATATCATAATAATGATTTCTTTTCTTTAGTACTCATATTTAAAGAAAAAAAAATCGAAATGTTATAAAATAAGTCTATACTGATGGTTAGTATATTTCATTTTTTTATAATTCAACTTTATTATTACTTTATTGTAAAAATGAGTCATTGTAATATTTAGATGATAATAGTTAATATTTGTATGATTTGGAAAACTGAAAATAATAAAAATAATTATATATTCATTGATTGTTTATATGATTCAAAAGTTGTGGATTTCATTCATTTGATTGATTCACAAGATTCATTATTTTGAACAAGCAAAAGAAAAGAAAATGTTGATTGCTCTTGAATAGTATTTCAAAAAAGTGTTGATAAACTTTTATTTTTTATTATATTACTTTTTTACGACACTGCCATGAAAGGAAGGTCTTAAGATATTCCAGCTATCATTGGTGAGATTAGAGTTATATAGATGTGTATAAGGGCTATTGTTAAAAAATAATAACAATAAAAATGGAAGCATCAGCTTATTTTCTTTGTTCAAACAGCAAATTAAGGTTGTGGTAATAGGTAGGATCAAATTTAAGAAGTTTGAGGTCCCTTTGGAAACAATATTAGTAAGTTGTTCTGGGTTTTTTAAACTTGCATCACAGGAGTTTTTTTTTTTTTTTCCCCTTCATCCTTCTTTCTAAATTCATTAATATAGAGTGAATAGTAATAAAAAAAAGAATGCATAAATAAATAAGCAAAATTTTAGAAAAAAAATTGTGGTCTATTTCTTTGACACACACACACACACACACATATATATGTATATATATATGCATTTTTTTTAAAGATGAATCTAAAATAATAAGCTTTTCTAGTTTTTTCTTTGTTTTAATACTTATTCTTGCCATTTTGAGCTTTGAGATTTGAATCATTCTACAACTGTTTCAAAACCAAATTTAAACTCTGTCATTAAGGTATGCTTTTCATCTTCCATATTTTATTTAAATAAATGTCAGAGCAGAATTGTGTACATAGAGAACATATAAAGTAAGCATATATAAATGAAAACATAGACAGCTAACTGAATATATTGAAAATAGTTACGATTCTTTACAAATTGAATTTACTTTCTCAGTGTATATTTATGGCAGTAGAGTTTAAACAAAATATAGAACTTCTGTATATAACTTTTGACATTAAATAAAAATTTAATGTATGAAATATATTTATTAAAGAAAGTGAAAAAACATTAAATTTTCATGGAGTTCAAATAAATTTTCCTTAAGCTATGTTAATTTTTCTTATATAACATTTCCTTTTTTTCAAGTTGTCAATTTTTTTTAAAAAAAACCCATAAATATAGCTAATAACCACTATCTGAGCAGACAATTTTCACTCTCAAAACTTGCAAATGACAGCAGCAGGCTTTTGCCATCAACATTTAATTGTCTATGTTGCAATTCAATTATATATATTTTTCCCCTTAAATTACAATAGTTATGCAGACAGAAAAAGATCTTAACAGATATTCTTCTTAGAAGATAGATATTATTATAAGAATCTATTTCAACAGTTGCACTGATGCATGACTGTGGAGAGAAGTTCAGCATAAAAATATATAGATTTCAATTTTGATATTAAAAGAAGCATCTCAAAGCAATCAAAAATAAGAAATAGAAATTATAAAATATGAATGAAATAATATAGATTACATCAATTCATGAATGACATGAAGGATATGAAAAACATCGTTTATGAATGTTTTAAACAATATATAATTTCTCATTACTATTTATGGATTATATTTTAATACAATCTAAAAACTGCATTAAATTTTAAAAGTATTCGAAAAATATTATCAGTAAGGCAGAAAATGTATGAAATTATTTTGAAAAAGTTAATATTTTCCTCATGAAGGCCAAAGAAAAAGTAAACAGTTAAATGTAAATTTTGAATTTTTTTTTTTAAAAGGAGAGATACTGAAACCAACTTTTTTGAAAGGGACCCAAAATTGAAAGTTTTGCTAATTCCACAAAATTCACTACTTAAAACTGCTTATATAGAGACTACAATTAAAACCAATAAAAAAAAAATCAATATCAGGTGTTGGAAGTTAGGGAGAGGAAAAGGATTCCTTTGAACTTGCGTTGTCTAAAACGAACTAGAAGATTTAGTGCATCTCTGATCAGTGTAATATCAGACATGCTTATAATACATGTGTTATGGTAACATTACTTTTAATAAGAGTAGTTTTGCATTCTTACCAAATACATCTCAGCAAAAGACATTAACGCACAGGAATTAGACCATCTGTAGATATGATCTTCACCACTTCTATTTGCCTGCAGAACTGCCTTAAGAAAGTTTCTATGATTTATAAGAAACTAACCAATGGAAATTCTGTAGGACTAATACTTGATGATTTTCATAAAAATGTGTACTGTAATATTTTGAGAAAAAAAAAAAGAAGATTCAATAATGCATTTATTTTATATAATAGATCTAAATGACAAAGTCTGTGTATAACATACGACATTGCATGCTAATATACCCAACATATGAAAGATCAAAGGCAGATAAATATAGACAAATTATAATAAAATGTTTTTCTAAATAGTTCATTTCTTAGTATATTAAAAGTTATATCCAATATGTAGAATTAAAAGTCAATATATCTTGTGATATTTTCACAACAGTAGCCACCTGTGATACAATTTTTATCATCATGTTTCAAACCAGGTAAACTGTTATGAGAAACAAGTAAAATGCTTTCCACAATGGCTATATTTATATGATTTAAGTAAAATTAAATACAACTACAATTCCAGGCAAACCAGATGGTACCCTAAGGTGACTAGATCTCCTTCTTGTTGGGAAAAGGACTTAGTAAATTTAAAAATATATGAAAATTAAACAATGTAGCCTGCCGTGTTCAGACCAGCATCTTTGAAAAAATAAGTATTTACACTTTAAATTGTCAAATAAAATATTTTTCTGCTGTAATTATTTCAGAAGTTTTAAGCTGACATGTCTCCATTGGAAAGGTCCATGTACACAATAGACAAAGCATATGAAAGAAATTGAAATAATATTTCTTAATATCTGACAATTTGTGGGAATTATGAAGATGAAATAATAGCTAACAATTTAACTGAAATTAAATATAGCAAATATCGCTGGTGAACCTGCAAGTTGCTATTTTCTTCATCGGTAAGAAAAGGACTGAGTAATGTTAAGATGTTAAGTGACCTTATACCAACAAGGATGATTTATAAATCAATGGTGCATCCTATAATATTAAGACAAAAATCTTTGAAAAAAATTAAATGATTTAATAATGCATTTATTCTATATAATAGATCTAAATTACAAAATCATACAGATAAGTATTTACACTTTAAACTGGCATATATAATATTTTTTTTATTTTTGCTATAATTATTTAAGAAGTTGAAGGATGAAGTAAGCTTAAAGTCAAGCAAAAGTACTAAAAGTTGACATATAGTTTAATTAAATGTTGTAAGAAATAATTAATAAAGAATAATAAATAGCAGAAATATACAGTTAACAAGAAATGGACCTCAGAATGGTATGTGTAAATTTCATGTCGTAAATGTTTAGTAATGTAAAATTATTTGGTTAAGGAACTCATTAAGACAGTTTCACAAAATATTTACTTTATAGCAACCCTTAATTCCAGCTAGTAGAAATAAAATTTATCTAATCTTATTATTTCATTGAAGCTTGTTTTTTATTTAGCTATTTTTGTTTTTATACATTTTGTTGTATGATTTTGTATGTTATTTCTAAAGAAAGAAAAAGAGCCTTAATCCACAAAATCATTAGACATAGTTTTTTTCATTATTTACACTTCTCTGCAAATAGCTAATTTATATTAATTTTTATATTTTTCTAAAAAATGTCTACATAAAATTTCCTTACATTTCAAAACTCACTATTACAAAATAATGCTTTATGAATTTTCAAATTCACTGGTTAAAATTAAATCAAATTAAATAATGCATAAAATAAAATGAATGCACATTACGATATGGTTTCAAATACAATTCCTTTCTCTTCTTAATTTTCCAATGTCTACAAATGTTTTTATTCAATACAGAGGACACAAATTCTTTTTTAAAATTATTCTTAAAATATATGATGAAAAAGGTTAATTTTTAACATTCATATTGTTTAGATGATCTTAAGATTTATAATTATTAACAAACATGAAAAAGAAATTTCAGTGAAACAATATAAGTGTGAGAAATTCCTTGCAAAATGAAGATTTAAATCTACTTCATGGGGGGGGGGGGGAGGCAACTTTTTAAGGTGTACAATAATTTAAGAGGTGTAATTTTTTTAAAAAATAAAATTTCAAGCAATAGTCATGTTTGAAAATAACTGCTGAATGAAATGTTTATTTAAATTCCTTTGTAATGCAACATTTTTTAATTCATTTCAGTTAGTTACAGAAACACTTAAAAATAACACTGAACAATTTGTAATTTAATTAATAAAACTATATTATTAATATACAATAGTTTTATAATACTATAATATACAACTTAATGAATATCACCAATTCTTTTTAGAAATGACAATGTTATCGAAATTACAATCTCATCTTTTATATAAGGAAAAGCTATTATATATTTATAATTTTATTAAAAATTATTTTAATGCATAAGCTATTGACTAAAAGAAGAACTTTATTTCTATTTGAAGGACTAATTATTTTGTTTAAAACAATACCAATGTAAAATGGTGAAGAATTTCTATCAGTAATTCAGTTAAAAACATTTGTTTAAAATTTGCCAGAACTTTATCTGGATATTTAAAAAGGCCACTTTAATTCATAAGTATAACTTTATAATACAAATCTTTTTGCATATACACATATTTATTATTTATAAAATGAATATAAGTATAGATATTCTATTCAATATAAAATATTTGTTTCATGTCAACATAGATCATCTATTTAACCACAAATAATAAATTACTTGAACTGAATTCTATAATATTTTTAAATTAAACAGAGAATTAGTCAATAAAAGAATGAATAGGAAACCTATCTAAAATACTAAGAATTATTATAGTACAAACCCTTCATTTGAAGTGTTAAAAAAATTAATCTTATACATTAATTTTCTTAATCTACTTAAAGGAATTAATATAAGAAACAAAAAGAAAGTGGAAAGTTAATTTCTATTCTGATTTAATATCACAAGTACTATTCTACATAAATCATAAATACTGTGATGTTATTTTCAAGTATCTATCAACGCAGAAATTTTCTTTTATGTATAATAATAAGCAATTTCTTTTTCGATATTTGTTCAAGTGATTATTTAGCAAGACAGTTTATAAAGGTGCTATATTTAATATAACCAACATATTTCAATAACATTCATATTCATAATAATAAAATATAACCATATAAAAATACTAAAAAGAAATATAATATTCAATCATTGTTTCTAATATCAGATTTTTAAAAATTTTCAAAGCACTAAGAAAAAAGCTAAACACTCAATATTTGAATACATTGTCAGCCGAATTTCATGAAAAACGATCCCCTATTTAAAAAATCTATTTTAATAATAATTATATTCACACACTAACAGTATTATGAAGCAAACTTCACAAGTAATATATCTGATAAACAGTGTGGGATGATTCTACAAATTTTAGTTAATTCTTTTAAAGATAGGTATGAAACAAAAACTATTTTCTATATTCTACTGCCCAATACATATTTCATGAGAATTATGAATATTAACAAATTACAGCAATTATTTTCTCTTTTTGTATGTTGAATTTCTTTTTCTGTTTTAAGAATTTTAAAATTAAAAATCTTCAAAATATAATTCTATGAACTCTTAAAAAATTCAATAATTCTGTTTCTTAGCACTAATTAAAATTATTAGCTAATTATATCTAAATTAAATACTAAGAATTATATGAATATTAATTCATATAAAATAACAAAAATGCTAAAAATAATTTGTGTTTGTCAAAAGGAGGTCAAAAGAATTAAAAAAGAGTGAACAGTTAGTACAAAAATTCATAAATTAAATAACTCTTTAAGACAGGCACAAATTTAATGGAAAAATTTTAAATTACTACACAGTATAAAATATTACTTAATAAATAATTGTAATTGTTTTCTTAAAACCTTTTTGAAAGGCAGGAATACAATAGCTTTCAATACTTATTCTGACCTCACTGCTGTTTATCCTTGATACACTAGCGTCTCAATCGCAACGTCTATCCCTATGGGATGGGCGAATCCATCCCAAACCATACTTTCGATAGGTAGGGACGTTTGCCCGAGAGGGGCAACAGGGATAAACGTTGTCTTTTAAATGTTGAGTTGTAACTCAACGCTTATCCCGGTTCAGTTGAATCGTTTTTCGTTGACCACGAGGGAATAAGTTGTCATTACTTTAGCATGTAAATGTGGATATAGTTTTCCCCTCTATTAATGTCTATTTTTAAATCACTATTTCTTATCTTTGAAAATGTTGTTTTGCAGTTTAGAAATGTATAAAATTACATTGTGAATGAAGAGGTAATGTGATATTGATATTTATGTTTCATAGTATGTAATATGGAAATAAAACACATCATTTACCATTTCATTTTCATACTTTTTTTGTCATTATATTACTCTTATGCTTTGTAGTTTTAAGTAAATGCATGTTAAATTCTTGTACATTTAATAAACTAACAGGAATGAAATAACTTATTGAATTTAAATAACACGTTTTGTAAGAGACATATAACCAAAACGTAATGATCTAGGTCATCTTTATTTCTAAAAAAATAAGTAAGACAACTTTTACATAAATTTAGAAAAATAATTTTATAAAGTACTTACTGTAAAAACAACTTTATCACAAAGTTTATTTCCTACTCAGGGATCATAGTGTAATAATAGACATAGCATGTTGAGTAGTTATATATTGTAATCTTTATTGTATATCAAGTCAAGCCTTTATTCAAGAAACCATTTTCTTAAATGGATTCTGATTTTATTAATGTTTGATTGAGATTTATTTTATTATATTATAAATTTCTAAAATTTTTATTATCAATTTATTTTCCTCTTCTCAATAAATAAAATAAATTGAGTTTTATTACTTAACAGATAAATCTCATTAAATGAGCTATATAAATATGAACCTTTTTAATGAATGAAATAAAACTATTTTCAATTCATGCTTTATTGATAATTTAAGTTCTTTTGTAACAAATTAGTCATACATAAATTATGACACAATTGTAAATATATTTAAAATATTTTCATTTGATGAAGTTATTTTATTAGTTCAATTAGTATTATTTGAAAAATAACATTTTAATAGTGTCTTAACAATTTAAAGTTGCAAAGAATTGTATTTTATAGTGATTTTTTTTTAACATAGGACTATTTAAATTCAATTTTCTTATGACAAGTATAAAATTATATTCAATTACATAAAATTATTAAAATGTAACTCCCTGCGAATGTTTCGGAGGATATAAGTTTTTTTTTAATGCTGGTTTTCTTTAAATTAGGGTTTGTTTTTCTAGTTATTAAGTAATCATGTTATATAGAGTTTCATGTTCATACTTGCAGCTTCCTCAATATATTTCAAAATATAAATATTCTTGAAAGATTAATATAATGGTCTTTTTGATAAAAAGATGTTCAGAATATTCACAATATTGCAGCCTGTTACTGACATTCTGAATATAGGAAAGGAAAAAAATCTCTTATTTTTAAAAAATGAAACAATTAAATTTCCCAGTTAATAACTTAAACAGAAGTGATATTGAACTAATATATTATGCAAATATAGAAAGCTTGAATGTTCAGCATGTCACATGTTCTATTTCTAGTAGCACCAATATGTTTCCATGTCAAAACTTTTTTTAAAAGAGGGTTAATGGAATTCGGCTTCATTCTATTTAGTTGTAGATGCCTCCAAATGGGGAAAGTTATTTTATGGTCACCCTGCAGTTTAATTACACAAAATTTTTGAAATATGGCAAAATGAAGTTTTAAGAATTCATTTAAGAAAAGTAAAAATTGGAGCAAAAAAATTAGGAAAGAATTAATTTTACCTGCTAAATCATGCAGCAGTTATTTTTTTTTTATGTTTAGGAGTATGAATATAATATCCTGAAAATTCTACAATTAAATAACAAGCTAATATTGAATTTTGAATTAAGCAATAACACTTGGAAAAATAGAAATATAGTCAAATATCAAATTCTTATTGGTTTAACAGTATAATATAAACAAATGAATCAACATATAAAATAAAAACTAAAGAAAATAATTTATAGCACTGTATTACACAATTTTTTGACTAAACTTTAATAAGTTAATGTCATAACTAGGTAGTTTATAGAGGAATGAAAAATAAAACATCGATTGTTAGCTTTATACAGCTATAAAATGTAAATAAATGTGTTCGTGGTAATTTCTTTCAGATTGTTGTTCCGTGACATAAAATCATATTGACAGTGTTTGGGAATGAAGTAATCATGTTAACTTTCTTTTGTGAATAATTGCAAGACTTATTAATTTATTTGAAAAATCTTGGTTGGTTTCATTATAAGAGTCATTAAAAGAAATAGTTATAATATATATAAACCTTATCATGAGAAAGGTTTTATTTGATTTGTCAAAATTTTTCTCATCTAAATCTTAATTCTTATCTTATTAAAATGATAGTGCAAGTTTACACATCACTAAAGTTTCTACTATTTTAACAACAAAATAATGACAAAATGAAATTCTCATGTTACTGTTTATCAAATAAAATACAAAGACATCCTTACAAATATGAAATCATGATAAAAAGAAATAATGATTAGCAAGTTCACTTGAATCACAACAAGGAAAACTAAAAGCTAAATTTAGAAGAGCCTACAGAAACAAACTGTTTTTTGAGATGTAGTCTATTTAACAGACATTGCTCACAAATGGTAAAATGTTTAATTTATGATGATGTAGCTCAATGTTAGTTAATAGATATTTTATAGAAATTTTTAATTTAATAAATTTAAATAACATTTTATAAAATTTCTATTGCAAACGACTTTTTTTTTATTATCTTTATTGAATACAGAATAAGAAATGAAATAAGTGTTTTACTTAATATACAAACGAATCTAAATTTTTCAAGGCAGATCTTTTAAAAATTTCAAATGCAATTTAATTTCTCAATTGGTATATTTTATCTAATTATTAAAAAATATAGCATTGTAATTTTATTAGAAACAAAGAATTTTTCGAAAGCATACAATATATTTCATCATTTGTGCTATTTGACTTTAAGAGGCAGAAAAAAAAAAAACTTAACACAAATCAAAAGAATATAATGAAAATAGTTATTTCCGCAACTATATGTATATGTAAAACAATAAAAAAATAATAAATAAAATAAAGTTGGATGGACACTAGAAACAAAGTTATAGCAAGTCTGCAAAGTCAAGGAAACAAAGTAAACAGAATGAAAGTAATTTGATTAAAAATTATTTTAAATATTTACATAACAGCTCATTTTTGCAAGACAGTTAAGAAAATGATATATTTGTTTTCATTAGGTTTGCTTCGAAATCATTAAGGAAACCAAAATATGAATGGCTTATAAGCATAGATAATATACTCTCAATTAGCATAGGAACCATTATGCATGCATATTGTGCATTATATATGTAATTCTCATAATTGTGCTATAGGTTTAGGAAAAATATTTATTTTCATAAAATATAGAAATGTTACAGTGTTAAAGAATAGAGTAAGAATATTTATAGATTGGTACCCATAAGCCTACACTTAGCTGAATGTCTGCTAAAAATTTCTTTGGTAAGTGATTAAAAAAATGACTACAATCTGCTATTAATGAATTATATAGGTAATTCTCATAATTTATAAAAATCATTTATACACGAATATTTGACCGAGTTAGTCCAACAAACATTGATATTATATAATAGGAGATGCTTCGGATGTTAAATATTTAACTATATAACTTTCAAAAATCAAATAATAAAAACAGCAAATTATTTAGCATGTAACTAAATTGAAATATTAATATGAAATATGTCTATTGAATTGATTTATTTGGCTCTAATTTACAATGTAAAATTTTAGTGAAAGGAATTAACATTATCAAGAGGGTTTTGCAATGAATAGACACATATTAAATGCACAAACTACATATAAAATGCTAAGCAAAATGTGTAAACTTTATTAAGAATGAGAACAATGCATAATATAAAAAAAAATGTTACAGATGAAAAACATGGCTACCATAATTACAATTGCAGAATCAATAAAATAAAGAAAGCGACAAGAAGGAAAAATTTACTTAAGTATTTTAAACACTAGTATATCTTCTCACAAATCATGTGATGTGTCGCATTTTATCGTTAAAAATTTTTCCAAGATTCAAATTGCCAATACTGCAATTGATTTTAAATAATCAATTTTTGAATACTTGGTACAGTCTAAAAGAATGTACACTATGAATCTATGTGTGCAATATTTTACTTGGATTTTTTCTTTTTAAAAACAATTTACCATAACATAATTATTTTTAGAAACTATATAACTGCAACTAGCTAATGGAAAATAAATGTAAAACATAGGAAGTTCCCAAATAATGTCTTAAATTGTGTTTTATATGAGAACATGATACAGTTTTAGGACTGAGATTTTTATTTCAGAAAAAAATTGGCCAGCTATATCTTTTAAATTGGGACTGCAGAAAATGCAAAATATCAGAAAACATTCTAAATCCATTCCAAATTTATTTTGTTTGAGTTCATATTCTGAATTAACAACATTCTAATCATATTATAGAAAATACTTCTACAGAAAGATTTTATCAGGAAGCTTAATCTATTTAAAGTATATATATTTCAGATACTTCAATTTGTCAATGCCTTTTGTGACTATCTATGGTTTAAAAATCCAACTTTGAGTTTATATTACAAAATCGAAATGTTCTCATGTCATATTTTAAATTTAAAAATAGCAGAATATAATTTATTTTTTTCAGTTCATGGCAACATATTAAGACAAATAGAAATGTGAAGTTTAGGAATTATAAAAAAGTAGACATACTGTGCTGTTCTGGGAATGTAAAGACAAATATAACCATTGGCAGAATATTTTTTTCTCAGACTATAAAGATATTATATCCATACAATCATATAAAGTTCTAATAGGCACATCTTTATTTATTTATTACAGAAATAGTGCACATTAGATGTAAATGAAAAATATGTTTCCATATTATTCAGAAATTTTTCTGTAAAAGAATGTTATATTACAATTAAATTTTTTTCAAAATCAGTAAATCACCAGTTTTGAAGAGGTATTAATGGAAACATTCGTCGGATCAAAAATACTTTTAAATGATTTCAAGATTCATTAATATCAGGAAATTCAGAACCCTACAAAAACAGCAACAGAATTAATGATAATAATAATAAAAACAGTAGAAAACAAGTAAAAAACCACCTGAAAATGAATTGTCTGAAATATTGCTTTTGTACGTTTATTGTTTTTTTGCTATAAATTTTATTAAATGGTATTTGTATTAAATATCCATTAAATAAGATGAAAGATCACTGAAAAATATGTTTTAAGCTAATATATCGACACCTTGCTTGGAAAACGCATCCTTCCACTCCAGCGAAAAACGATTTAACTAAACCGGGATAAGCGTTGAGCTACAACTCAACATTTAAAAGACAACGTTTATCCCTGCTGCCCATCTCGGGCAAACGTCCCTACCTGTCGAAAGTATGGTTTGGGATGGATTCGTCCATGTCATAGGGATAGACGTTGCGATTGAGACGCTAGTCCTTGATACAATTTCTGAAAATGTCATAGAGAGCATGGAAATAATTTTTTAAATGCTTGTTATAAGATTGAAAGTATGAAGGAAAAAACTTCCTATAATGTAGACAAACACGTAATTTTCTAACCAATCACAATACAGTAAGCAACAAACGACATAGACGGAGAAAGAAAGCCTGTGATTGGACTCAAAAAGGTTGACATACAGAGAGTCGATTTCTAGATTGTGGTTCGTTCCAATAATTCATACTTTAGATGGAGCCGCCCTGCCTTCTTCTTCTTTTTTTAATGCAGTACACAAGCACAATTAAAATAAATTTTTTCTTGGTATTAATTTGGCTCACATCTTTCTAAAATATTATTGACGAAGTTGAAGTTCGTTTTGAGATATGCGTTCGTCGTATAAAAATTTATATGACTGATTTTTTTTTTTTTTTGGTATGTACTACCCAAACTCTAGATAGAGATATGCAACTTTTGTTGAATGCTGGAACATGGCTTTAAATTTCAAGTTTATTACAAAAATGCAATAGCGGTGAAAAAACTTTATCTTCATTTACGTATATTTTTACATTGCTGGTATAAGCAGGGAAAAAAAAATGTCAACAGTTTCTCTGACAGTTTGTTTGTTTATTTGTCTTGTTATTTGTTATATATGATGTGTTCGTAAAAGATTTTTGTAGTCATTTTTCATTTTCCTGATAACCATGCGCCATCAATTACCAAAGACAGTCCACGAATTATGTTTATTTCTGTTTTTACAATGTTTCTTGTTTGTCTTTTGTATTCAAATTTTTATTTCTGCCGATGAAACGAGAAAAGATGTACTGAAACCAACTGTCATGATTGCCATATTAGCTCGCAACAAAGCACATACTTTGCCATATTTTTTTGGTTATTTAGAGCGTTTGAACTATCCTCGGGACAGAATTTCTCTGTGGTACGTATCATTGCATTCTTTTTATTTTATATACTCTGACGGATCATTCTTTTCATTTTATATACACAGACGGATAAAGTTGTAGCCGGGTCGAAGACAGTTAGTATGTTCAACAGACTTATGTGGTGAAGCTTCATGATACTTTTTTCCCCTTCGATCGAACAGTATTTTGTTTATTTTACAAAGAATTGCTTTTTTTTGCAACTAAGCCTGCAAGATTCTAATTACATAAGGAATAAAGTTTTATTGCAACCATTTTTGTTAATTTAAGTAAATGGATTAGTATAGATAGTCCTGATGTTTTGACTTTTTGTAATGGTTTAATAAAGTATCATGATTTTTTCCAAAATTAGAATTAATTCTGTGGATCGTTTTGATTTTATTCATTAGTAAGAATTGTATGTCTATTTCTATAAAAAGAAGTGTTTGTGTGTGTACTGTTTGCAGTATTTAAACAAAACTGTTATACTTACAACCATGAATGGTTACACAGAAGTAAACATAAGAGTGACTCAGTGTACCTCAAAGATTGGATTTTAAAATTTAATGGCTACTGTTGTTTTGGATGATTTTGTGCTTTTATTTGTATATAATAGTAGAGCAGATATTTGTACTGTCGAAGAACAAACAACTATCATTCTCGGAAATGACTTGCAGTTTTGGCATAATTTATTGAAATTTTTAATAAAAAATATTAGTTATTCTTAAGTATTGAAACTAAAATTCTTGAAACTAAAATATTTTTCAACTTTTTTGAGGTCATGATTTAAAAATTTATAATTTAAAATAAGAACCATCAAAATAACTTCATTGGTTGGTATTTAATTAATTACTTTTCAAATAAGTTCTAGTAATAATATTCCTTTAAAATTCAGATAAAAGCTGTTTCTATTTCATTTCATCTATAGTATGTCAGTAAATATAGCATAAAAATAAATCCTTGGAAAAACTATTGTTTGATACTGAAAAATCTTTTTTTTAGTCATATATGTACATATATGGAGGCAGTTATATATGGATTTTTCTTGAATAAATTCTTTTGATTTGTGACTGTTGTTGCTTCAAGTAGAAAAATAATAATTCTTGGAATAATATATTTTAACTTTCAATACTCTTTCTAATATTTATCAAAATAGAATTTATCAGATTCAATATCTTTCTGTCAGAAAATTTTAATTTTAGACAATGATTATTTAGCTTTTAATAATTGGAAAACATTTTGTGGCAGTTGTTTATAGAATCAAATAATTTAATTTTACTTTTAGTATTTAACGCATTCATAATTTGCTGTTGCTATCAGAAAAGCATAACTGTATGGCAAGAAAGGGAAACAAGCTGGGATTACCTAGTGGTTTCAAAAGAAATGTAATGTGATGCTTAGGAGTTGGCAAAGAGATGTAACTACTTATTTATTTTTATATATTTTAAAATCATTTGTAACAAACTTTATTATTTCATTTTCTTTCATCTGTTTTTTAGATTGTCTTGAATATGAGTTATTTATTTCAATTTTTATTGTTTGTTGTTCTTCAAATAATAATCACACGTGCACACACACACACACATATAAAATAAATAAACTTGTGAAATCATAACAATTTTTTATTGATTTAATTTAGGTTTTTCTGATTTTGACATCATATTATGAGCTCAGCCATTTAGATATATGTATATTAACAAAATGAATTAATAAAAATATGAACTCTTAACTTTCCTCAACCTTTGTCTTAGCCACTTTTACTACATAAAGAGTATAGCAATTCATTTTAGGAAGGAAAAATAGAAGGTGCAGTTCTCTTATCTATTGATCATAATTTTTCCTTTCATTTATTTCTTATGTCAATTGAATGAAAATTATTTTAATATAAATAGTTAGAAGTAGAGGGGAGTAGAAAATTGTTAATGGTTTACCCTTCTTTTTAAAAATATTGTTTGTATTCAGAATTTTGTATTTTTCTAACATAAACAACCATCCATCTGAGATGGTTGGGTCAGTACTTTTCTGGTAGCAGGTCAAAATTGTCCCCAAGTTACAATATTCCATTTGCAAAAACATTTTTGCTAAGAGTTGATATTTTTCTTGGTACTCTGCTAATATACTAAATATACTTACTGCCTTGAAGTATGTTTTTTGATTCCATTTGTTATGTCATGAAATTAAATATGAATGCTGCAATATTGTGAAAATATGTGGGAAAGACAAGGGAAAGGCTCTCTTAGTTTTTTTTTAAATCCATGTTAAAGCTTCTTTGCATTCATATGTTCATTTGAAAATACATAACTTATGTAATGGTTATTTCACATAATTCACATAAATTAAATCAGCTTGTCTTAAACTTTCACTGTTTATTGATTATTTAATCACTTTTTTTTTGCATTCTTTGTTTTTAAAGTAGTCATTTGTTGGTGCTAAAAATAAAATTCTTTTGATTGAGATTGTTTTCAGTGCATGTTAATAAAATTGTGTATTCTCATTATTTGCTCTTTTTGCCAATCAGAGACGGGAAGCGATTTTTTGAAATTTTCATGCAAAATTGCATTTAAATTAACATAGCTACAACTTCTAAACTTATTTATTTTGAATAATCTTTTTTTTAAATTTTATGTTAATTACTTATTAGAACATTTTTTTCTCGAACAATATTCAAGATTAAATTTTCAAAAATACTCATTTATATGTAGATTGTGGCTATTTTGATGAAAATACAGAAAGAAAATTTTATTTACTGTGATTTGTGTTATGATCATAATTTCTCTTTCAGTCTTACTTTCACAAATTATTTTTAAATTTCACTGAATTTTTATCTTCATATGTTTCTTGCTTTCCACTATTAAATTGCAAAAACCATATTTTGTTGGTTCATACTCTCTATTGATAGTATATAAAGTATACTATCAATAGAGAGTATATATTTATTCTTTTTCCACTATTAATGTGTTTATTCTATTCTTAAAATGGATGAAAATATATGAAATGAATATGTTTGAAGCATATAAATGTTAACTAAGTGATGAATGAAGTGCTTTTTTTTTTTGCACTTCAGAAGATAAAATATTTGGTTATTGAATCTTATTCAAGAAACAGCACATCCATTTTCTTCTTTGGAATTCCTTTTGGAGAAACAGGATGACTTTAAATGACTTTACAGATTCATTAAGAGTGTTAAGAAATTTGAAAATGAAATGAAGCATTTCATAGATATTAATTAAATCAATTGCAGTGAATTGCTATGCATTATTAAATGAAAGTCAAAATCCTTTTTTCATGTTATGTCCAATGGGTGCAATATTTTAATCGTAATTTTGGCAGTGGCAAAAAGCACATGAGTGAAAAATTTGAGGAAGTAATAAAATTGGTTTGAATTCTGTTATAACATTAGAAATCATTATAAAAAATTGGGTTTAAAATAATTTGAAAAAATGTATAAAAAATGGAATAAAAAAAGTGTACCCTAGTTAATCATATTATTGAAAAAATAATTGTATAAGATCGATTTCGAGCCGCAACTATTTCAAACATTTCTGGCGAAAAACAAAGCAAAAACACTGAAGTATTATTTAATATTTGTGATTTAATTAAAAATTAATTAATCTTGAAAACTGAAAATAGTATAAGTGGCTTAGAAATGGACATCAAAATGACATGTACACATTTTATGTCGTTAGTTCTAGCCATTCAAGAGGTGCTCTTCGCACAAACAGACAGCATATGTACATGCGGACATTATAGATATATCTGTTATTATTATTATGTGTATATTTATTAATTTATTATTATTTTAGAATATAGTTCTTTGTATATATTTATTATTTTGGTACAAGTCTGTTAGCTGGTCTTGGAAAGAAAACCCGACCTGATCATAATGATGACTGTCGGAATGTTTCCTCTAACATAATAGCTTCAATATTCAAGCTTATTTAAATCTTTTGAGTGATTGAAATTTTGAAGGTTTAAAAAAGACATTCGAACTGGAAGAAGTGAAACCAGTATGGATAAAAAAAAACAAAAAAACCTTGATTACTACAGGATTTTGCTAATGGAACTATGGCAATAAAATTGCTATATTTTTTCACATTTTGACTAAAAAATTTATTGAAATCTCCTGTTCCAGGATCCGCAGTGATCACAATGTAGATAATACCATCGATGTCTTGAAGACGTGGTTGGACGTCCACCGAGATAGCTACCATTCCGTCGACTTTTCATATGAGGAAGAACCAGAAACCTTTTCTGATGGACCTGGAATCTTCGAGTGGTCACCATCTCATTTCGAGCACATTATCCATCTAAAAGAAGCTGCCTTGAAAACTGCACGGAAGCGCTGGGCAGATTATATAATGGTAAATATATTATGTTTAGCTGAGCATTGTTTAAATTTTGCCCATTAATATTCCCTTCGTCCAATTTTAGTTTCATAATTTGCCATTTTTTCTTGTTCAAAATTAGATATCCAATTTTATAGAAAATCGATGAATCAGGAATTTATTATGTGTGTATGAACGAATTCAGTTTTGAATGTATTTAAACATCAAAAATTGAAGTCATTGTTACAATAATGCTTATTAAACCTAATAATTAAAATGTAGCTATGCTGGTGTGTAGGTGTTTGCTATAGAATTGTCAAAAAGAGTTATTTGTTTCAGTGTTTTTTTGCCATATTAGTAAATTTGAGATTACTTTTGTTGTTTCAATCTTTTCATTAAAATGCTCTTTAACTGATCCAAAATTAAACACTTTATTATCCAAATGATATTTTTTTAAAGTCTTGCCACAACTGTAAATAAACGTATCTGAAAAATTGGGAAACAAAATTAAATATTGCACTTAATCTGGCGTTTTCAGTGGGGAAAAGAACTGCTTACACGTGCATGTATATTAAAACATGCCTTGCCAGCTATTTAAACCAAATGTGACGAAGAGAATAGTACCAAAATATAGTTTATTTTGGAATTGAAAGTTCGTATTTTATTTTGCAATGCTTTAACAAATTATTAAACTCTAAAGCCTAATTGAGTAATCGGTTTTGAATAGTACTTAATTTCGTGCCTTAAAGAGTTATTTTGTCCTTTATGCTCATACCTGTAAATCAAAGGTAATGCCAGTTTGCACAGTTTAAGCTATGAAACGCACATACAAAAAAATCCTTATAAATATTAAGCCTGTTTATATTTATTGTTCTTTGTTTTTGAAAGAAGATAAGTGCCAAAGAAATACGTATTTTAATACAGTACTTATTTTAATATAGTTCTTTTTAAAATAAGGGAAATGGTCCTTGAAGTGAAGGAATCAATGGGAGTTCATTTGTAAGAGCTGCATCGCTGCAGTACTTACCAAAGTTAGTTTTTAAAGCTGCATTTTTATTTTATTCATTTAATATGTTTGCTCTTTCATTCTGAGAGTTCATTGCTCTTTGTTTATTTGTTTCACTTTGTGAATACAATAATCAACGAAAAACGAGAATAATAATAAGAAATAAAAATCTGAAAATAAGGCAAAGAATGAATTAACACGAAAGAGTAACGCAGGTTGGGGCTAGGCTGCGATTTGTTCATAAAAGATCACTGCGTGCAAGACTGATAGATTGCTTGTAGTCGAAAATAACTCTTTTAATTCAGAGAAGCCAGACAAACTCCAATTTGGAGCGTCGTGAACTAATCTCTCCTTTTTTAATTCTCTTCCAAAGTTTGTCATCATTTTCGCGGGTTTTTTTTTCTCAGTATTCTATTGACCGTTTATGAGTTTTGCTTTCGATTTATGCTGTCTATGCAGGAACATATTTAGTTTATTGGATTTTCATTTTTCTAGAGTTCAATCGAAGAAAAATATGTGGTTAATTTTCTAACATGTTATTCAGATGACATTTTTAAGAAATTACCAGTTTTTTACTAATTATTACATGTAAAAAACGATGATCGTTCCTGACCTTTCATTGCATATCCTATTTGATATTGATTTTTGAACGAGTATTATTAAGAAAAATGGGCAAAGATAGAAATGTGTGAGTTTATGTAAATTTGAGAGATCCTGCTAATTTTATTTGCTGAATCATCACTTCTCTATTTACATAATTTTCTGTTGACAAAATTATTAAAAAATATATATCATATATTGGTTATTTGTATATTTGAAATGCAACAAATTTCATATCTGGCTTTGAAAAAATCTGAGGCTATTGATAGATAAAATGGCTTTAAAAAAATTGTAATCTCTTGATAGGTATTTTTTGCATGCTTTGATATTTCTAAGCTGATGAGCCACCAATGGAAGGATATATATCCGTTTAATATTGAGAAACTTAAACAGTTTGGGTTTTTTATAAAGATTTTTAAGTTATATGCAGTCAGTACAACGTCTATTCATGCTGAGAATTAAATTACTGAACTGTGCTTGCGGTAAGCTATCCCATTCTTGAATCGGTGCTATCGAATGTCCTATTATTGACCTAAGGACATGCTAGAACTCGTCGTTTGAGCATTTCCTATATATGCTCATTCAGATATAAATCGGGAGAAACAGCCGACCACTCTAAGGGATTGCACTGTAAGATTGGATTTTGTCACCTAGTAAGACAAAATATGCACCTACTATAGTTCTGAAGCGATGAACATTATTGTTTCAGAATGATATCCGGATAAATATACCATATAACATTATTGTTGAATATGGAGGATTAGTCGAGAACCAAGAATAATACCACTTTTGTCCAACAACCAATAACATTTTTTTTTCTTGTAACAGTCCTTGTCGCATTTCATGTGAAAATATGATGGGAACCAACTTACAGGAGAATTTAAGCTTTGAACTGAAAACAACACTTAAATTCACTTCCGTTTATATGTTCTTTTCACCAGGCTAGCATTCTTATGCATCGAGTTGAACTGTATGCAAATAGACATATTCTTATGGATATCAAATATTGCCGATGCAGGTCTTTCGTACTTTTCCTTTAACATTTACTGCCAAGTACTGCTCTTATTCTGGCAATGTAATCTGTGAATGATCTGCTCAGAAGCATCTTCTAACATTTCCTCCTTTTGAAACTTAAGCCCAGATACTCCCACATAAGGCTATTCTACTTCTTAAAAAATGTCCATGTGACTGTCATAGATACTTGTTATTAGAGATGACGGCGTTAGTAAAACATACATTTATTCTTCACACTAAGTAGACGTACAAGCATATAAGTAGTTTTAGAATAACAACAAAAAAAACAAGGTGATGCCACTCAAGCTAAAAGTAATTATACAGAATTGTTTGCTTGCTTGCTTGCCGTAACAACCTCCCCACCTTGGTCAACCTCCAGAGGTATGGCCAGTTGAATTGGACGGGTAATCTCCTTTCCTTTGACACGAAGGATGCAGGTTCGAATTCTTCCGTCCCGGCCATCGATTAGTTTCACCACGAGAGCTTTCTTCCACATTTGTCGTGGTCGTAGATCTTCTTGTAACAGGACCAAGTCTCCTACTCGTACTCGTAGTGATTGCTTTACATTCCCTATTTGATGAAATGTACGTAACTCTAAAAGATATTCTTTGGACCATCTTTTCCAAAATGTATCCAGCAAGTCTTGCTATTGCCTGTAAATATTTGTGAGCTTGTCATTTCTAGACTCAGGTTCGGATAGGACAGTGGTCAACTTTCGACCAGTTAGGAAATGAGCTGGAGTCAAAGCTTCCTCTGTATCATTCTCACCGCGCTCATAAATCAAAGGTTTACTGTTGAGTGAGGCTTCTATTCCCACTAATACCGTAGTTAAGGCTTCCTCGTCTTGTAATGAGCGACCAAGGAATTTTCGAAGGCATCGTTTGGTTAGACCTATTAGTCGCTCCCACCATCCTCCCCACCAAGCTGCTCATGGTGCAATAAACTTCCACTTTATACCATTGTGAGCATAGAATTGATGCACTTTCGCTGAAGTCAATGTATTCCAAAGGAAAATGAGTTCTTTGTTTGCGGCATGGAAGGTAGAGGCGTTGTCACTGTACATAATATGTGGAAATCCTCTTCTACTGACAAATCTTTGCAATACCAAAAGAAATTTGTCTACAGAAAGGTCAGAAACAAGTTCGATATGCAAGGCTCTGGTAGTAGAACTTGTAAATAGCGTGATGTAAGCTTTATTTGAAGGTTTAAAAGTCATAATATAAACTGCGCCTGCAAAGTCTATTCCAGTAGTATCGAAAGGTATACAAAGAGTAAGTCAGTCAGCTGTAAGAGGGGTTACTATTTCATTAGAACTTAAAGCATGAGACAGTTTGCACGGTAAGCAGGTTTTAATCACTCGCTTGATGGCTTGACGACCACGGAGTATCCAAAACTCGGAGCGTAATTCTGAAAGAACTATACGAACACCCAAATGATATAGACGAATGTGCGTGTGTCTAATCAACAAGTGCACAAAATAATGAGATCCTTCAAGTAGTATTGGGTGTCTTTGTTCAACTGATATTCGTGCGAATTGTAGCCTACCACCAAGTCGTAAAATGTTATCTTTTAGAAATGGGCGAAAACGAGAAATTTTCGAGGATTTAGGTAAGGAACGATTATGCTCTAGTGCGTTGATTTCTACAGAAAAACTCTATTTCTGTACAACTAAAATCCAATAGTTTCTTACCTTATTCAGCTCTTCAGTCGTCAATTCTGAAGTAAAATGTTGTCGAGATTTACAGTTGTTCAGAAAACGATAAATCCAAGCTGTAATTCTCAAGAGTTTTGTGTATGAACTGAAGCAGGATATATCGATTAAAGTTTGGATAATTGATGTACACAATGTTTGGTTCTTTACTTGACGAGCTTCTATATCCATTAATAATTTTTCTTCATTTGTCCAAATGTTTTGGACTGGCCAGGCGACTGAAATTTGTGCTAACCAACTTGGGCCGTTCCACCAAGTTTCTAGATATGGTAATTCTTCTGGGAATACACCACGAGAGAGCTGATCTGCTGGGTTCTGTGTGCCTGGGCAATGTCGCCACTGCGCTGGAAAAGTTTATTGAAGAATTTCAGTGACTCGGTTACATACGAATGTTTTCCATCGATTAGGATAATTTCTTATCCAACTTAACACAACAGTTGAATCACTCCAAAGTGTTGATGTTTGATTATCTAAACCAGTTTCTTTGCAAAAATAGTGAAGTAAACGAGCTCCTAGTAAGGCTGCCAAAAGTTCTAACCGTGGAAGTGTCACCTTTTTAAGAGGAGAAAGTCTATTGCGACTGCAAGCTAGGCGAACCTTTGTTTCGTTAAGCTCAATGAAACAAATGTATAATTCGGCACCATAGGCCTTTTCCGAATCATCGCAAAAGACATGGATACTCATGTGAGAAGTAGCAGAAATTCCAATTCAGCGAGGAATATGTATCTTGTTTAAAGATGATATTTCAGATACCCATATGTTAAAGCTTGCGGCAATGTCTGGAGGAAGAATTTCGTCCCATTGAACTCTCATAAACCACGTGGTTTGAAAAAGAATTTTTCCAACTACTATTGCTAGTGCATAAAGGCCTAAAGGATCATTCAACTTTGATACAATTTTTAGAAGTAAACGTTTTGTTGCAGGAATAGCAATTTGATAAACACTTTCGTTTATATCTGTATGAAACACGTCTTCTTTGGTATTTCAGTTTATTCCTAATACTGGCGTATTGTATTTAAAGATGATATCATTTATTTCCCAAATAGCCTGTAGATTCTCGGAGTTTGTACTCCATTTAGCCAAAGGTAAATTTATCTGTGCCATTAAATCTTGCATTTCTTGGTGAAGAGTTGTTGCTTGTTCAGCAGTATCGACTCCCATAACAAAGTCGTCTATGAAGATATTATTCTCTAGATGTTTAGCTGCAGTAGGGTAGGAACCAGAGTGCATATTAGCTAATTCACGAAGAGTGGCAGAAAGCAAAAAAGAAGTCAATCCAAAAGGTAAAAGTGAAAAACGATAAGTAAGTATTTCATTTCGCAAATGTATTTTTCCGTTTGCATCCTTTTCTGTCCTAAACCACAGGAACCTAGTACAGTTTCTATCTTCTTCATCTAAAATAAGTTGCAAGAATGCTTGACGTCCGTCGCTCGTGATTGCGAATTTGTGAAGTCGAAATCGTTACAATGTTGCAAATATTTCTGGAAGAAAATTAGGACCCTGCTCAAGAGCATCATTTAAGGAAGGATGTCCTGGTGTATGAGAAGAAACGTCAAATACAATTCGCCATTTCTTTTCGTCATTCTTTTGTTTTTTCACTATATGATGAGACAAGTAAAATAGTTTTGATTCGTTGCAAGGACTATTATCGGCAAGTTCAACATGTTCGTTATCGATATAATTTTGCATCTGTTCTGTATAAATATCTCTTGAGTCTGAATGAGTAAAGAGTTTGTTACGGAGTATTTGAAATCGTTTGAGTGCTATTTAGTAATTATTCGATGAAAGAACCACCTCTGGTTTCCATGGCAACTTTACAACACGGCGGCCATCAACTTTGTAAAATAAATTGTGAAAATCACTTAAAATTTCAGAATTACGAATAGTCATCCCTTTATCTTGCATAGTTTTAATGCCAATTGTTTCCAAGTCCCAAAATCGTCTCACGTGATCGTCCAGATCACGTACCAAAGTTTCTGAGCTAATGTTGTGAACTGAAGAAACAGAAGAATATGTTATAGTAGTGAACGAACGGTTGCCGGAAAGAATCCATCCAAATACTGTAGGTATTAACACATGAGTCGCAGAAAGTCTAATAGGAGATTTAGTATGCACTATAATCCAATAAAAATAAGCACCTATCAGAATTTTTATAGGTAAGTCGTTTAAACTGCCTGATGGATCAGCAAGTTTCAACTTTTGCCTATGAGCAAAAGAAGAGACAGGGCTGGGAGTAGATGGATGAAAGGCATAAGTATTTGAACTTTCAAATGCTTGTGTATTTATGTTTGAGTTGTTCCAAATGCTTGACAAGATAAATTTGACCTTCCATCTCATTTCAGTGTTTGTTGAAATAGATTCGAGTGCTTGAAGGTTAAATTTTTCTGAGCCAGTGATTTCCAGTTGCAGGAAGTCGGTCAAACTAGGATGAATGAAGCTAGACTGACTCCCACCGTCTAAGAGACACCGCGTTACTTTTGTTTTACCAGTTGGGCCAATTACATATACTCGAGCAGTTTGCAGATGAGTAAATTTGGGAGTTATGATATCAACGTTATTAGTAGACGTAACTGGAATAGTAGTTAAATTTGGATTCTCAGTTACAGCTTTACAGATGGAAACATGATGTCTTTTTTTGCATTTATAGCAACGGGCTTTGTCTTTCCGGGGACAATTATTTAAGTTATGGCCATGGTTTGTGCATAAAAAACGACTATCTATATCAGTTACAATGTTACAGTCTTGCGGCCAGTGTCCATTAGTATCACAGAAAGCACAAAATGGAGAACGTTTTTTAATTGGCGTAGTGTTCTTGGAATTAACATATAAGTTAGCAGTGGAAGGTTTAAAATCATATTGAACAGATTGCTCACCTCTAATTTTCAGAGTAGTAAGTGCGCCTTCTACCTCTTCAGAGAGAAATTGTATTAATTTTGTTATGTCACCTTCCGAAATTTTCTGCCTTTTTGCAAAAATAATCCAACGGCGGCAACTGTCATACGGAAATGCTCGTAAAATTTTAGGAGTTAAAATTCGGCCATAAGAATTAACATCCTCTCCCAAGGCACGTAGAGCTTGTAATCTTCTATTACACTCAATAAAAACTTCGTTTAGTGAAGTCGGCGATGGATCTCGTATTGGCGTCAAATTTTCTAAAAAGTCCAAATGAGCTTGAATGATTCTGTTTTTGGTCGCCATATTTGTCCATAAGGAGTTTTTTAGTAGCTTCATATGTATCGGCAATAATGCTTATGCCATCTACTAATCGTTTTGGTTCGTCTTGTAAATAGCCTATTAAAAAAACATATTTATCAATTACTGAAAGATTTAGATTATTATCTGTGGAAGACTGAAATTGTTCCCAAAAACTTTGCCAAAGTTCTACATCGCCGTTAAACGGTTCTAGTTTAATTGTAGGCAGCTTTACAGTATACGATTGAATAGCAGGCGTTGTAATGCAAGGGTTTAAATTCATCGCCAAATTAGTGTTATTAATAACCAAATCAGTAAAGTTATTTGTAATCGGCGCTAATTTATTTTGAATTATTTTTTTTTTTGGCTTTAAAAATCGCGAATTCAGCATTATCGTTATAGCTTTCACATTGTAAAATATCGTTTTCGTATTCTTCATCAGAAAGTAAATTGTGTATTTCATTATCCGTTATTTTCATTTCATTTAAGGTAGTAGTTAAGTGTGGAATTACAAGTATATTCCACACCTTCAATTGAAAAATCATCTTTTAAGTTACTTATTTCAACAGAAAAACGAGTAATATTACCGCGAATAGTTTTCCGTTTTCGCTTGAGTTACGTCATTTTGTCTGCAGTTTCATCCAGCGTCGCCATTGCAGTAATCCGAAGTATAACACAAAATTTCAATAAGAAAGTAAACTTGCCGATATTTTGTAAGAAGCAGGAAGTATAAATTCACGGTCCTGTTTCAAATAATTTTCGGCACCATATATTAGAGACGACGGCGTTAGTAAAACATACATTTATTCTTCACAATAAGTAGACGTACAAGCATATAAGTAGTTTTAGAATAAATACAAAAAACAAGGTGATGTTACTCAAGCTAAAAGTAATTATACAGAATTGTTTGCTTGCTTGCTTGCCGCAACACTTGTCTTTAGCAATTTCAAGTTTCAACATTGTTTTGAAATGCATTATATTGCTGCAGTAATTCAATTCATATGATTTGCAAGTGCTGTGTTCTTACCAACTACTTTTCTGCACAATTTAATTGCTAGCTCCAATCAAGTTATTCCAGAACATATGTTTTTTTCCTTTTCATCAGAAATTTTTTTTTCTAAATTCTCTTTCGCCAATATTCTCAACATATTCTTAATGTGCGGGCATGAGTGTAATATATATTAATTGTGACTAAATGCCATTGTTCATTACTATAATGCCATAGCCATTTAATAGTTAGTTGTAAAAACCCACTATCACTAATGTGGAGAGCTATTCAAAAAAATTTGTTGGGTTGTTTGTTGATCTTCTGTGGTGACCAAATTTTGTAAAAGTATGAAATACAGATTTTTAAAAACATTTTTAATTCACTAATCAGAGAATAAAAAACTTAATTTCATTCATTTATAGATTTTTATGCAAAAATGAAGTTACTTAAAATTTCTTAAATTCTGTTGAATTTTTTTTTTAAAAAATATAAACTAAATGTTTCTTTTTTAGTTCCTTGATTCTGATGTTTTCCTTGAAAACAAGGATACTTTAGATCTTCTGATGAAAGAGGACAAGTAAGTGATTTATATTTTAAATATGATTACAGTTTTCACTTGTGGCATTACTTGAAAATATGCATCCCCTTAATAAATGATTAGGATGGAGCCTTTAAAAGATTAAATTAATCATTATGAAAATCTTTTTTCATTGCTTAATTGCTATTGAATGTTTAATATTGTTAATAGATTCTAAATGATCTTATAATTTAGAAGAACTGAGGAAATAATTCATCATTTATTTTCATTTCTATATGCTCGAATTTTTATATTTTTTGTGTAAATTAACAATATTTTATATTGAATTTGTGATTGTTTTATTAAATTTTCATTTCAGAAAAAGTAACAATTACTTCTTCAAAGCTGAGTATTTGACCAAAAACTAGTCATATCAATTAAATTATTATAATTTTATTCAGGGTTTTCTAAGATTGTGGGCCTTAGTTGCATCTCCGGTAAAATCATCTCAACTCTCCGCAGAATCCTATAGTTAGATCCTTGGTTTTCACTCTTAAATAGTCATTCACCTAATATTTATTTAACTTATTACTTCTGTGTCTCTTTGCTCTTCAGTACTTAATTGTCCTTTAAGGAGGAAGAATTATTTTAGCCATTTGCTTTTTAGTTCCAGTTATCTTAAATTGTCCTGTAAGGAGAAGGAATTATTTTAACTATTTTCTATCTAATATTCAATTAATGAAATAATCACATTTCATCAAAATCGCAAGTTATATTCGGAAGTGATATTTGTAACACACACATAAAACATTTGCTGAGTTTTATTAAATGTTAAACATTTAATAACTATAAACTTTGCTGTGAAATAGTTTTTGCTTGATATATTTTGTTCTTCAATGCTTTTGATTGATTTATTTCAACCATTTTTAGGACTGTTATTGCACCAGTTCTGGAAACTCTAGGTGCTTATTCAAACTACTGGTGTGGTATGACAGAACAGGTACAATCCCTATTTATTATTTCTGTTGTGAATGTCTTTTTTTGCTCAACTAATATAAACTTTATATTGATGAATCAGTGAATAGGATTTTTTTCTTCTAATTTCTGACATAAGCTACTCAATTTGCACGAAATCACATTGTTTATTTAAAATTTAAATTTAAAGTGAAATTAAAACTCCTTAGACATTATGACACCTCATATGCATAGCTCCATAACAGCTTTATTCTAGATTACTATTTTCCCATAGATTTACTGGTCATGTTATCACTTGGCAGTGACATATCTATCAACATACACATATACACTTTACTATACAAGGAGCTGACTGTATTCTTCATGATTATTGAGAGAAAATGCACGTTTGCTGAGCCCATGACCAATATTAGAATGACATGCACAGATATTAAGGAAAAAAACACAAAAAAGGGAGAGAGGAAATACTTTCATAGCTTGTTAACTTCAGACAGGTATTACCTGAAATTTGGTTGAGCAAGTTTTGATTTATATAGATTTCAAGAAATGTGGAGAAAGAAAAATGTATGCAACTCTTGAAGTTAAAGTGAAAATTTGAATTCATGATAAAAACATAATTAATTTTAAGATTACAAATCAATTGAAATTATATGTATGAATGCACATGATTAATTATTTTCTGAATTAAATATTTGTATTCCTGATACCATCATAATTTGAATTTTTAGCATTTTCTGCCAGCACAAATATTTTCGGTCTTTGTAATTAGAGTTATGAATAATATCTGTTAATAGTAGAATGTTTAATTCTCATCCAATCATAAATTAATATTCCGATTTTTTTCTGTCAGTATAAATTAATCCTATTTTCTAAATCAGAAATAGAAATGATACATTTCCAATAATAGACTTTGCATTCTGGTACAGTCATAAATTAATATTTTGATCTTTTCTGATACTTTAAATTTATTCGGTCTTGAAATGGTGAGTTTTGAATTAAAGTGTTGTAAAAGATATTACTTGAAATGATAATGTTGTAATGATATTATTTTAGGGTTCTCATGAGATCCAAATTTATCTTAGGGGCTGAATTGAATTGAATTGAATTTACACATTGGTTGCAATTTTGAGTTAAACGTTTTTTATAAGTGTCTTATCCCATTGTTACTTTAATCTGTCCAAATGGTGATATAGGATGTCTATTTGTAATAATAATCACTGAATGTCATAAATAAAAGAACTATGTCAAAAGGCATTAAAATTTCTTAATTTCCAAGTGTAATCTTCATTTTTACAAGTGGCATCAATTGTTTGATATAGGACGACCAAATATGGTACCTCATTATGACTAGTATCTCAATTGAATGGTAATTATGCTGAAATATAGTTCAAGGCATAAGCCTCAAGTTACAATAAAGCACTTCACTTCATTATATTTTGTTTTTGTTTGAATTGGTCATTAGAACTTATATTTTGCATGTCTTAAATAAATTAATGTTTCATTGATTACATAAATTTCTGTTTGATCCCTTAGGGATATTATAAGAGGACAGACAACTACTTACCCATCCTGGAAAGAGAACAAATTGGTTGTTTTGATGTACCAATGATACATTCAGCTGTATTGGTCAACCTTCGCTACAAAGAATCTCTCAACCTGACTTTTGATTCAAGAAAGATTGAGAACTATTCTGGTCCTATTGATGACATCATAATATTTGCTCATTCAGCTAGAAAGTCTGGTATGTATTATTTATAGTCTTTCTTTCTTTTTTTTTTAGTAATATGAGTTGATGAAGAATATTTATATGTTAGAAAAATATTTATCAGAGAAGAGAAGATGTAGAAGCACAAGAAAATAGAATTAGGAACTTAACAGAAAGTTTAACCAGACACTAAATTTGTCTGATCGTTACTAGATGGGTATTGATGTTCATATCTTCCAAAATCGTGATATCTTAAAAATAATTTTTTTCATTATATTAAATGTCAAAAAATTAGATAAATTTAATGCACTATTTGTTACAATATCTTTGATGTTATGCTGAAATGCAAACTCATCCATCAAAGCATTTAGCAATCATTAACTCTGAAGCAGGCTTTAAGCATCTATTTCGTAGTGTATTCATTTTTTAATTTGCACACATAATAATTGGTATTAAACTCGTATTAATTGCACACATAATAAGACTAATTCCATTAAACTCGTGTTTTTCAGTCGTATCTAATAGATGATATTTTTAAACATACATTCTGGGTTAATTGTTTAACAGCCTAAGATGTGAAAGATTTGGGAGAACAAGCTGATTATCAAAAGTGGCTAAGTTTTAAGAATGGTTTTTCTCTGCTTCAGGTGTAAAAATGTGGGTGTCAAACGTGGAACCCTTTGGGCACATGATGGCCCCGTTGGAGAAGGAAAATACTCTACAAGATGATCGGGAGCAACTGCAAAATCTGAAGGTGGAAATGCTAGGTAAGTGTTATGAATGATGTCTTTATTATTTTTAATGCACAACAATGTAATACATCCTTTAGCAAGGAGGGAAAAAATAATTTTATATAAATTGAAATGCATATCAATCACTTTTTCTAGAGAATACTGTTATTTAGTAGTTTTCTTTTGTTCTTGCCATAATTTACCAATTTAGTCAGAATAAATCAGACAAAATACTTGAATGAATGTTAGATTGAGAATAGATATATTTCTGTAGTTTATGAAATTTGCTTAGTTTCTGATATGAAATTGAATAATTATATCTTCCTGGAGCTTTGCAAAGTTTATATATATATATAAATTTTGGATAGTAGTATTTTTTTTCCTTCACTTATTGTTTGTCTTAGATACCCGCTCATTTTTTATCATTATATCTTAATCTTAAATACCTAATAACATTTATTTTCTGAAATATTGTTTCATTTTCATAATTTTCTAAAATTTCTCATTGATTTCTAACAATGATTTTTCTTTCCAGAGGCTATTGTGAAATTTTAACAAAGGGAACTTAGCATGAGTTGCACCAGTTTTAGCCAAACATTTACCATTTCTCTAGGACATTCATTTATCACGTTAAATAGCCCTGTGTTAAACAGTACTATACCATTCAAAATATATAAGTAAAAGGTAAATAATTAATAATAATAAATGGCACCAATACTAACTGATTTCAAGGAGGAACAACAAATATATCCAACAATCTGAGAATCTACTCTTACCAAACAAAGGATTTGGAATTCAAAATATTTTTTTCATAACCTGAAATAAGTGTTAATGTTTAGGACTACTTTGCTTATGTTAATAAATCAATGTACTATAATTTACAAAGTTTGTTTTTTTCCATTTAAATTTTTGTATTTTCTTACTATTAAGAACATTATGGATTATTTAATGTATTTGCAGCTTTTAGAAATTTTTTTAGAATCTCATGAATGCTTTTGCCTTTTTTATTGTGTTTACAAGATAATTAAAATAATTTTGATATGATTTGAAATGTAGAGAGATAGGCTTTAAAAGGGTGAACATTACAAATGAATATGTAGATGAATCATTCAATTTAAAAGGAAAGGAAATATGAGGTGAGGGTAGAATAAAAAATTTCACTTCTCTAAAACTCCTTAAATATTGAAGATAGGCCAATTATTTAAATTTGGTGATTAACTTCCTCATAATTAATAATATTTGTATTAAACACTTATTATACCTGCCACCTTTTAAGACTCAATATCCCTGTGTGTGTGCTTTTTATTTGCCAAAGATGGAATGGACTCATGGTAGACATGACTATAGGATTCATGGATTTTTGGTTTGAAATTTGTTATGTGTATGAATTATATAAGTGCATTTAACCTAAACAAATAGCATCTATTGTCTGCTTGTGGGCAGTTTTCTTCCCCTTATGAAATTCCAAATGATAATCCATACATTTCTTTTTCTAGTGGATCAGCCAGAAGTGTACATTTCTCCACCTCTTAGTCATTTTGTTCCAAAGGTGTCTGAGGATAAATTAGGATTTGATCAGGTATTTATTCTTCTACTAGCTTTATTGAAATATTACAAGATGTTTTACTAATTCACTTTATGCATCCATTTTTGCTACTGTTGCACGCATTCATTTCATTTTATTCCAAATTGTTCAAATATATTTTTCCTTAATTTAAAAGTGGAAACAACCCATTAATATATGTATATTTTTCATGGATATAAAATGCATGCCCACTACAAATGTTACTTTTGAGAAGAGTGAAAATATTGAGTTTGCTTTTTTTTTCCAAAAGTTTTTCTGGATCCAATTCTTTTTGCCCTATCTTCATTCATGTAAAATTCATTAAAAATGAAATAATTAAATTTTTGTGCTTAAAAATGTTTAAATTATGAAAAATAGATATTTTACGTGGGATTGATATTTTTTCATAACCATAACTTTAAATAAACATGAAACATTAGCATATGCATGAGAATAAATCTAACAATATCCTTAGTCAAATATGATCCACCATATTTTTCATGTATCTGCTGCTCTCATTCTTTTCTTCTAAACGTCCATGAATGTATAGTTCTAAAATATTTGAAGAAAAGTAGTGATTATGCATATGTTTGTGAGTTGACATCAGGGCTGGATCAATCCCTCTAGGGGTCATTAGACAATGGAATTCTTGGTTTCCCCTTTTTAAAGGCTTAACTTAATTTTAATCTCTAAAATTTAATTAAATTTTAATCTCTACATAAACAGCTTTAAGGTCACAAAATTCAACAAACTAGAACCATGAAATATTTACTTATGGGTTATTTTCAAGACATACGATTTTAATATTTTGCCCATAAAAGATTTCAAATTAAAATTTAAAGGTATTTAATTTTTTAGTGTAAATTGGAAAAATAAAACCCATTTTAACACAATCAGAATATTAATACTACTTAATTATAAGATTGAATAATATTCTTAAATTATAAAGCACAACTTATCTTTCTAGAATTATAAAACAATATAGAATGAAACTTCAAAAGGATTAATGCTGCAATATTTAATGACACTTTTTATTTGAATAAATTTGAGTGTTCTCATTAAATGAAAACACGGAACTAATTTACCCTGAAAGCATAACAAAAAGAATCTTGAGGCTACAACACAAGATTCTGTTACCCATAATAGTGCAAGTGATTGCACTTTTGTGTGATCATGAATAAAATAACTCATGATGTAACTTAGCACTATGCCTTAACAGGAATTGTCTCTACAAGTCAGTTTTATACCTAGGATTCATTAGCACGATAGATTACTTGTTCCATAATGTTTTGATACCCATAATGCTCACCCAAATTAAAGTAGAACTAATATACCAGTGGTGTTGTTCTATGCGATAAAAAGTTGAGATTTGGGTGAGCTTTAGGAGTATGAGCATTATAAGCCCTATGGTGTAATGATTTTATTTTGTTTATAGCATACAGGTTTCATGTATGTTCAAGTATATCACATTTAATATATAAATCACTGCAGTTTGAAAAGCATTTCATGTTATATATTCAGTCTTATACACATTTAACTATAAATATTAATTTCACTTGCAGCTTTTGCTTACAGAAATTGGATTATTGTGCATAAATCTGTTTAGAATGTTTTATCGCTTTTGTTCTAGTCAATGCCACATTATCACTTACAGTTTTATTTCAAATTTCTCATGTTGTGCATGACCAACCACTAGAAAAATCTCACTTCTACCATGTGGAAGAATATCTCTAGAATTAAACCTATTTTCATTTTGATTACATCATATATTTCTGGTTTGCTCCTAAAATGTATCTCTTGAATTATATAAGAATCTAGGTTAATTTATTACTTTTGGTAGTAAATTAACTCAAAATCATTCAATTAATATCTTTTGAAAATATATTATCTTAAGATATTTCCTGATTTATTTAAATTCTAAATTCGATCTTTCCAAATACAAATGTCTGTAAAATTCAATGTCCATGTAATCAGTTGTGGCTTATCCAATAGCAGAGCAAAATGCAGAGATAATTGAATTGTATTGATTCTTCTATATGTGCAATTGTAAATTGTTTAGGATTGAAAATGACAAAATACGAATGTCATATCTAATTTTGTGTGGCTAAAGTTTTTTGAAATGTTAATTTTTTTTAGAAGTTAACTTGTAAATGAATATTTTTAACTAACAATATATGTATATATAGTGAAAAGAAATTGATATAACCAGCTGATGGAATTTTATAATTGTTTTTAATTCACTTCTGTATGTACTAGAATTTTGAAATTCTATGTATTTGTGTACTCTCGGTCTCACTATTCTGTTATAATATGTTTGGAATGTCATCAATGAATTTATCAGTTTAAATTTTGAGTAGAATTTTAAATCTGTATGAATAGTTGCACTTTTTAGTGAATTTGAGATGCAATTATATCCTAATTGTTAAGATATTTGTAATAAAAATGTATAAATTGGAGGTTAAAAAAGACAAAAATAAAAATAATCTTTTAATTCATTGATGAAAGTATGTTTTTAAAAGCCAGTTTCATTTCAGGTGTATCTGATCAATTTAGAAAGGCGCCCAGAGCGAAGAGAAAGGATGCTAAACACCCTTTCAGAAATTGGTATTCGGGCCCACATCTTGAAGGCTGTGGATGGAAAGTATGACAATTTATCTTTTTTTAAAATTTCTTTATTCTCTCTTATGTAAAGCATTTATTTATAATCCATATTGACTCAAAGAGCACAGGGCTAGAAATAGCATGACAGGAAGAGAAATGTTTTCTATTGCTACAAACTACTTCATAATCTGTATAAAAATATCCCAAGAGGTGATTTACAAATTTTTATGAGTAGTTAAGGAGTACAGAAATATAACACTTTTGCAACAGAATATGAGGTGAAAAATGCAAAAATTTATGTGTTACAAGTTTTTTTTGTTAAAGAATTTATGGGAAGAATACTAGATAAAATGTACTACACAAATTTATTATAATACACATTTACAATAGCATAATAACCCTATTGCAAGAATAAAAAATCATATGAAGAAGATCAGATAAGATAATGGCAAGTAAATTAAGTATTAACAATAAATCTTTGTGGTTCTGAAAGTAAATATTCAAGCCTTGGAATCAAAAACTATGCATACTTTGTCTTTTTCACTTTGGTTATTGTTTGCCTTTTAAGGATCTAAAAAAGCCAATTATTCCCCAGAAACTTTGTGTATCCATGCTGTTCAATTGAATTCACGAATATTATCATTGAATGCATTCGAGTATCGTTATACAAATTGCTGATGTTTTTAATTAAGAGTAAATATTGGGTGTAGAGAGATAATAAGCAGTTCCCCCATGACAACCAAAACATTTTTTTATTCCTATCTCTACTCTCACTAAAAATTGACAAACCATTTGACATTTTTGACAAACATTATCATTTTTTAAAAATTATTTCTTCAGGATTATTTTTAAAAATGTGGTTTCAAAGTTTGAATTTGCATATATACAGCTGAAAATGTCATTGCCTTTCTTCTTCATTGATTTTTGGATGTATCATAACAACACTAATGTTTAGCTTTGTCTTGAAGTGTATTGGTGCATTTGGAATAATTCAGAATATCATCCTTATAAATCATAAACATAGTCTTTTTTTTGTTGCACAAATAATTATTGGTTAGTTTTTGTAATTTCGGGATGAAATAATTTTTGGTATAAAATTATTTCATCAAATTATTGATTTTATTTATTTAAGTCCATTTAAGATAGTCTTCATTAGTTCAGCGATACTCTAATTTTAAATGATGTGTGAATTCTTTTTTATTTTGTTACTCTACTGAATTATTGCTGTATTTTAAAGAGATGGCTAGTAATAAATAATTTTCTCTCTGTATAATTTTTTTTAAAACAATAAGTAATGACAGATGAAATAATATATAATCAAGCAGTAACTGTAAACAATAGCTGATAATAAATATATAAATTTAGTTAAATTGAAACTTTTGAAGTAGAAAAATAAAAAACAGCTTGATAAAAGTAATATTATATGGTAAACATGACAAAATAAAGTAGTTAATTGAAACTCCTATAAGATTTTTTATATTAAAAAGATAAAATATCATCATGAAAAACATTTATCTGGGAATTTAGTTTTTTCTAAAGAAATCCTAGGCAAGGTCAATATTACACTTTAAAAAATGAAATTACTATAGCTGAAATATAATTATGTGTACTATCAATAAGACATTGCAATTAATTGTATAAGTTTTCGTAGCATACCATAGTTTCATGTACACCATAGTGTTGAACAGAAAGAAACAGTGAAGGAGGGGTATAGATATTGAAAAAAATATTCCAATTAAGTAAAGTTGGTATTTTTAAGAAATATCTTTTGTTATTTAGCTTTCTTTGTTACATGAGGTGATTTCCATTTGTTGCAGGGCCCTGAATGACACTTACATTGAACAGATGGGGATCAAGATGCTGCCCGAGTATGCCGATCCCTACCATAAGAGGCCATTGACTCGGGGGGAGATCGGATGCTTTCTCAGTCACTATTTCGTCTGGAAGGATGTAAGAATCTCTGTATTTTAGGAGAGGGAAGATTCTTCAAATAGGGATAATTGGAAAATCACTTTTTGTCTTTCCAAAAGACCGAGCTTAGACTTAAAGCTTAGACTAGATTGTGTCAAGTAAGTCATTAGTGTTAAAATGTCAGAGAAGTGATCAGCAGTGTCAGGCACTTCATTGGCAGTTGCATACTACACATATACTTCTCTATGGATTGGATTGGATTATTAGTTTTTATGGCACAAGATCCAGAAAAGGCTGTAAAAGGCTATTATATATATAATATAGTTAATAAGAAAACTAAAATTGTGTAAAACGTTTAAAGAGTATAAAATAAAACAAAAGATGTATAAAGTTCAATGATAAAACTGTAGAACAATGTGGTGATGTATCTGACAATAAATAATGTAGAGTTTTAGATGAAGTGGTAAAAACCAGTTGCTTTCAAAAACTTAAAAATGTTTTTGTGAGGATTTTCTCTCAACAACGTTCACATATCCAGTGATAAGCAGTTAGAAAAATGTAAACGATAAATCAGGACATTCTATTAAAAGAAGAATTGTTAAAATTACTTGGCATCTGGAGCAAAAAGGAGCTCGATCTCCTAATAAAAGATATTTGTGCGTTAAGCGAGTGTGACCAATGTGGAGTCTAGTCAATTTGACCTCGAGCGTACGAACTTGAAGAGAGGTCCATAATGTAATTGTGAGTGTGATAGAATGTAATTTTTTATTGATTTGTTCATCCCACGATTCCTGTCATATAGAATGAAGGCGATGTGCAAACGAATTCTTTGCATCGTAGAATGGTGCCTCACGCTGCATAAACAAACATATTTCCTTATGATACTGCAATGTTGGACAAGTGATTAGTAAGATTTTTATTCTGGCTTTATCCCAAAATTAGAAAATTCAGATGTATATACATTAACTAATTGTCAACAAAATACTTCAGGATGCTAATAGATTTTCTGATATTTTGTCGCTAATGACTTACCCGACAAAGCAAAAATAGCGGATGTGTACATTGAGTTCGTTTTAGCATTCTCATGATATTCTTTGATGACATTCTCATGGCACAAAAAAGAATCAACGGATTGCAAGACAAAAAAAAATACAAAAGTTGGTAAAAAAGTAAGATGCAATCCGGTGTAGTTCAATGATGGTAAGCACTAGAATAAGAGTGTCGTATACATGGACAGTGCAGTGCTCCCAACTTTTTTTCCAACGTATAAATATAATCGCTAATTTATTTAATTTTCAATATAAGTATAAATCTATGAATTGTCTAACTCATTTTTTACAGCTTTATTTCATACAAGGCAACGTAGGGGAGGATGCATACTTGTTAAGGGGGACAATTTCTGAAAGTTCTGCCTTTCAATTCAGTATCGATTCTTGTGCTGTTCATCTGATGTAACAAAGCACATTCATATTTGTTGCAGCATTTGTGAAGAGAAGGTGCTTTTAAAAATATAATTTCAGTGATCTTTAAGAGTTTGAAGCCTTATTTTTTGCAGTGAAAAGAACAAGGATAATGAATATAAATAAAAATTAAAATAATAAACTGAATAATTGTTTTTGTAAATAGCTGAATAACATGCATTTATTTTAACATTGGACTTTTACGATTTTATTATAATTTATTTTCAATTTCTTAAATTCTTTATGAATGAGAATAATTGACTGCAGGCAGTATAATTAAGAAAATTTATTTTAAAGTTCAATTTTTAATTAAAATTTTAGTTATTTTTCTTAAAACTTGTCTACAAAATTAATGTTTATTTTTTTGTTAACTAATACGGTCTATAATTCAATTCTTGTCAATGTTGTAACATACTTTTATCCATTTTGGCAATATCAGTTGTGATGTGGGCTTTCTAGTTAGATGTTGCAATATGTATGTCTTCCAAGAAAAACAGCAATTATCTGTTGCACAGAAAAACTTTGAAGTCATCGTATTCTTTTCGATATTCTGTATATTGAATCTTGAAAAATTTCATTTATAACATCTTGCTGAATAATACATACATTCTCTCAATTGTATTTTAGAGGGTTATGATGGTCAAGTCTGCAAATCTAAACTTGATTCCACACAAAATACACGCTATACGCTGTAGTATTAAATCCAACGAAATCAATGTAATGTTTAAATTGCCTTTGTCTGGCCACAGTTTAAAATAAGTTTATTTCAAAAAGCCCTTTTACTGTTTCGAAACAAACTGACTAAATGAAACGAAGTGTTTTTTCTATATAAATTTTATTTGTTTCATGTTTGGAAAGATAGAATTTTGTAATCAATTCTTCATTCATTTCCGATACGTTAAAGCTCTGAAATTTTGTACATTTTTTTGATTTATAATAGAAATATATTATTTTCGGATCATAATCATCAATTATTCAATTAATTTAATAAAATTCATTCGTTATGGGTGGTTCTATTCATAAATTTGTGGATGAATTAGAAATTCCTTAATAATTATAATATTGAAATTTTAAATGAAATACTAAAGATAGAATATAATTTTACTTTTTAATTTACTAATAAAAGTGTATTTTTAGAAACGTTTTTTATTTTTTTCAGATAATCGAACATCAGCACCGAACTGCTTTAGTTCTGGAGGATGATCTCCGGTTCGAACCCTACTTCAGGAAGAAAATTCAAGCTCTGGTCAAGGATGTGCAGAAAATCGGCCTGCTGTGGGATCTCATGTAAGTCTGGTTCTATCTCTTTAATGAATCCAACTCTGTTTTTAGAGAAGCACTTAAAAGGGTCTCTCCATCATTAGAATAAAAACTACCACCACTAACATCTACCCTCAAAAAAAAAAAAAAAAAAAAAAAAAAAAATGACTTTTTATGTTATCCCTAAAATATTTTACGAAATCAACCTATTGATCTCAAATGTGGGACATAAGACGTTCACGAAACCATTGCGTTTTTATTCCTCTACTAACGCAATTGCAAGATGCGGACTAATATTTTGAGAGGAAAAGTCAACAACAAAATAAGTTATGAATAAACTCATAATGTAAGAGATACTAATTTTTTAGTTACCGTTGTGTTAGAGCATATTAAAGTAGAATTATTATAATCAAATCTCAGTCGGGGCCGCGGTGGTAAGGTCTTGGCTTCGGAACCGGAGGGTTTCAGGTTCGAAACCCGATTCCACCGAAGAGCCGTCGTGTAAGGGGGTCTGTTGCACGTTAAATCTGTCCTGACCAAACGTCCTCCCTCTGGTGTGGTGTGGAGAGGGGGGTTCCAGCTCAGGTGTCGTCCTCGTCATCTGATCGCGGTTCAAAATTACGAGATCCGTCCCAAAATAGCCCTAGTGTTGCTTTAAACGGGACGTTAATATAACCAAACCAAACCAACCTTGAAGTTTCCAATTATGATCTCGTTGTTTAGATTCATATTATTTACAAGATGTTTAACGTTTTTAATGATATTCATTAAAATATTCTGATAATAAAAATTTCTTATCATTTCATTATTAACGCATTTATTAATTTATGAATATGATGTAATTCTCTTTGTTCGTATCGAAAGGAAAGAAAAAACCTGCAAAAAAATACGAAAAGTTTTAAACAAACGCGATAATTGTTCAAACCATTTATCATTATGATTCCGATCAAGAATTTAATAAATGGCATAGCAAGACCAAGTGCCATTCGGTTAATGACGGCTTGTCGACCGAGAATTGAACAGTTCTACAAAATATTTCTTAGGAAATAGCCAAAATTTTTACAGCCAACACTGGATTCCTGTGCATCCTGACTTCAAAACTTTTTCCAAGTGCGAATACAAAATCTTTCCAAAAAGTAATTTCTTGCGAGTCATAATTTATTTTTAGTGGTTCAAAGATAACTTGATATGTTTCTTAACATGGCTATATTCATTCATTGTCAGATTATCTAACGATAATGCTGACAATTTATAATGGACGTAAATCTAAATAAAATAGTTCAGTTTATTTATATTTACCGCTCGGTTTGAAATAACATGAGAATTATTTAATCACAGATCTTATGAAATCGAATCATGATCCAATAATAATAATAAGGGCGATACTTAAACGAATAGCTTTTGCTCCACACTTCCGCGCTGCACCAGCGGGAGAATATATGGCCTTAGTTTAGGTCCCGTTTTTAACGTCACGTTAAACTTCACTAGGACTATTTTAGGACGGACCTCGTAAGTGTGAACCGCGGTCTGATGACAAGGACGACACCTGAGCTAGTGCCCTCTCCGAACTTCCGCACCACATTAGCAGGAGGATTTTTGGCTCCGACGGATTTAACGCGCATTAGCCCGCTTACACGACGGTTCTTCAGTGAAATCAAGTCTCAAACCTACAGCCCTTTGGCCATTGCAGCTTATATGGCCTTAGTGGATTTAAAGTACACTAGTCATGCTTACATGGTAATTCTTTGGCGGAATTGATTTTCGAATCTGGAAACCTCTGGCTCTGAAAGCAACTTCTCATCGCCTCATATTATTTATAACTTCTCTCCGATAGACTTGATTCACGAACAATGACGAGTAAGCACTTGTGTTACTAATTTTTATATAGAACAAAATTATTGCCTATACATAAAGAAAATTAATAATATTTGTTCAATAATGAACTCTCGTTATGAACTAAAATAGGATTATTTTGTTAAATGGTTAGTTGTTGCCCCAAAGGAAAATTCTTGATTAACTAGTTTTAATATATAAATTTGATTACCTTTTTTGCATTGTGAAAAACTGGACTATTCTGAATGATTTATTCGAACCCAAAACGAATTCATTAGTCCAATAATTTTTAGTACTATTTTGCCTCTGAGGATTTGTATGAAATTTCTGCTTTATTTATTCAAGAAAAGTAAACATGGTTTTTTAAGTAAATGCTTAAAAAAAAAGAATATATATATGAATTGAAGAACTAAAAAGTTTCATCTCCTTCAGTTAGATAATCTATTATTACACTATCTGTTGTGAAAGTTTGTATGTTTAAAAACTCAAGCATAGTTAAAATATTTTTTTAATACAATCCATTTGCATATAAGAAATTGACTGATTATTTTCCTCTTCTGCAGCTACCTGGGCCGCAAGCGGCTGTCGGAGAGTGGCGAGCCGTTTGTGGCGGGCGTTTCGAGTCTCGTGCATGTGGACTACTCCTATTGGACGCTCTGCTATCTCATCACGCTGGAAGGAGCGAAGAAGCTGGTGGCCGCCAATCCACTGCCAAAACTCGTGCCTGTTGACGAATTTCTGCCTATCATGTTCGACAAGCACCCCGAGTAAGCTTCCATCATCTTTTTCTTTTCTCCTCTCTCATGCATTATCGACCAGTTACACCCTACTTAGCAGCCGAAGTTAACCTCCGTTGACGAACAAGATACAGGATAGTCCTGTTGAACTTATGTTGTGTTTAAAGTAATAAGCAGTTATCACGGGAATTTTTTTCTCATGTGTTCCTCTTTTTACTCCTCAATTATTGGCCTAATTAGCATATACTCAAAATAAAGAATTTCTGTTTATGCAGTTCCGAAAGACGATACAACCGTAGATAAACTGTCGACTGAAAGACGATGCCGAAAGACGATACAACCCCAGATAAACTATCGGCCTGTCAGGCCCTTATCTGCTAACGATTTCTTTAAAAGTAGTTTCTTTTACAAGTTAATGTTCGACTTCGTCTGTCCATGCGGGAATGCATCGCATGCTGGAAATAGTATTGTGCTGAATTATTGAGCCTTTTTTCTTGAATTACAACATCCCCCAAACATTACAGGCTTCTCTAGATTGTAGATGATTAATAATAGCCAAATGAATTACCTTCTGCTTACATGCCAATGACACGTTTTACGACATAACCAGGATTCGGAGAGGCTACTACATTTGAACCATTCCATTCCACATTAATTTTTTGAAGATGCATTCCGGTGAATGGTTTCTCTGCAGAAAGTCTTATCCTCCATTTTGTGTGCCAAGGCAACAGTTTTATTAATCATTAAATCACCACTACGGTAGATAATATTTGCAGCAGAGATTAAATTTAAAAAGTAGGGAAGACAGCAGCATCAACAATTCCGTTTCTCCTGGAAGTCAGCTAAAAGTCTTTTTTTTTTTTTAAATTGACTCTCGCCATATTTAAGTTTTCAAGAGACCTGATATCGACTACAGTGTACGAGAGCTATAAATAAAGTAGAGGCAACGTAACCCAAAAAGGCAGAGCATCAGGCATGCACCAACAGGTTATTGGGATTGTGAGGTGACTTTGTTAACGATGTGTAGAATACATAAAATCATCAATCCAGAAGAAATAGTAGTTGTTGCGTAGCATTGAATTACGCAATATCATTTCTACCTCCGCTAAATCATGTTTACAAAATATAATCAGCCGTTCATGCTTTAAAATCGAGGTTCCCTGTGACAAAATTGAAGTATAATGTTACCAAAGGTTTCTGAAGCCTGTAGTGAGAATGCATTACCTTATAGGACATTTGTATGATGGGGCAAAATGTTTAATGCAGTCGGATTGAGACTCTTTAATACCACCGCACAAGTTTGTCGTTCATTCGTCAACATCATATTGACATCGTAAATGGTCTCCTCTCTATAGACCGTCGATGGACTATCCGGAATTGTCCATCGAATTCGGGATCGGTCATCGAACAGTGAGACGCATACTGAAGAAAAGTCTTAACATGAGGACCATTGCTTCATTCTGAGTTCCATCCACTTACTCGCTAATGTATAGGCAGTTTTTCCATTGTGTTACATGACAATGCTCGTTGTTATGCTTCACAAGCTGTAAATGATCTTTTGCAACGCTGATCTTGGGAGGTATTGAAACATCCTCCGTATTCACCTAACATGAATCTTTGTGACCTAGTTGATTTTGTTCCCTAAGGTGGGGGGGGGACCTTTGAAAAACCTTTCTGTGGGCCTAGCAGTAGGATGTTCTATCGCTGGCATGAATAAACAACTTCCTGACATCTAAGAAAAGGTAAAAAGACTTAGCTGGTGATTAAATTAAGCAATGTAATTATGCGTATAATAATAAAATGATTTCTAAGTATGTTGCTATTGCTTTATTTACAACCCTCGTATAATACGAACCATAAAAATAATAGCAAATGCAAAATAATGAAATTAATCTATTTGCTAAGGATATAGAATTTCAACTACAATTTCTCATTGATTATTATCATTGCATTACCATCATGAGTGCATTTTGTATTTCTGTTGTTTCAGGGAGGTGTGGAAGGGGTATTACCCGAAGAGGAATTTGCGGGCATTTTCTGCCCAACCCTTGCTTGTCTACCCCACCCACTACACAGGCGAGGCGAATTACATCAGCGATACCGAAGACTCGGATTTGGCGCTCTCTGTCGTCAAGGACGAACTCTAGCAAGACCCCAGTCTGATTGTTGACCAAAGACGACAGCTATGTTTTTTGTTCTTATTCGTGAATTTCATTTTTTTTAACATTTTGTTTCTGTTGTGAATTTTGGAAAGGAGTTTTTTGGAAAAAACCGAATCATCTTCTGTGCATTTGCTCTTAAAGATTGTGGAATGAAAAACAACAACAACAAAAAACTTTCATTTAAGAAATACTAAAAATGTTTAATGTGATGCTTTATCAGAGGAATTCTTATAATTTTCGCTGCTCTAATGGAAAATGTTGATCGACATTTACAATATGAGTCTGAACTCGCCACAACTCGCCTCTTCGGCAAAGTTGAGATAGAGGGTGGAAGGTAATTTGCGACCTGCTGCTTATATGAAAAGGACAATCCCATTCTGTTTTAGTGCATTGCAAATTACCCGGGTTTTGAGGCACAAGAATTCTGAAACTAGCTGAGGTCATTGTGTTAAACAATTTTTGCGGCAGTTATTAAAAAATTAAAAGTTCAAAATAGAGGAAAACTAGAAATTAGGAGGTATCGAAAAGCTCTCATAGGGTTTAATTGCTATGTATGGAACATTAGCCCGACTATTAACTTGCACTCTAGTGTCACATTAATGTATATTATTGCCACACAAATATGCAATAATTCTGACTGTCATGCGCATTATGGCCAGAAAATATACATTACGATTATTTATCCGGAATGAATAGGTCAAAGGTCTTTTCGTTTTTGTAATTGCTTTGTTATTTTTCTGGTGTTTTAGAAACCTATGCTAAAGAATCTGAATTGGACATTTCTTTAATTATATACTTAATAAACTAAATAGACTGATTATTAAAAGAATACCTTTTGTATTGGAATTTAAATTTGTTGCTCAAAATAATAACCAAATGAATTGGGTTATTTTTAGTTGGCATAAATCGAAGGATTTCTGCATTGCTTTTTGTAAACAAAATGGAAGCAACATCCAAACAAAAATTAGAGCTGCTAGAATTATGAAGGATTTTTCTCAAAGCATCTGATCAATTATCAAATTTTATTTAATATATGCTTTATTTTATGTTTCCCATAACTTACGACATTTGATGGAAAAAAATCACGAAAAGATGTTGAAGCTTTTCTGTCTTTTCAGATGTCTTTTCTCGTCTGCTGTTTTATATCTTAGCCTTAAGTTTGCTTCTTTTATTCCATAAAATATTTTATTTACATACTAAGAATTATTTAGAAAGTGTTGATTTTTACATTTTTATGATTCACTTGTTAAGATGTACACCACTTTATTATTTTTAATTTTTTTTTTACTAGTTATTGATGCCAAATCTTGAAACCTAGTCAAGCTGTATTCGAGTCATAGAACAATGCTTGCTTATTTTTTCTATTATATATATATATAAATCGTCATTTGTGTTGACTAATGTAATACATTCAACCCTTGATTTATAAGTTGAACTTTGGTTTACTCAACACTTGGTCCTATTGGGGGGGGGGAGAGGATTACAGACATGAGTATGAGAAGCTTCCAATATAATAGTGATCATCACCTTAGTAGGTACAGAAATGTTGTGGGGAAAGCTGGGGTGGGAGGATGATGGGAGGGGTTACATGGGGGTTGGTGATGTCCTTAGAATTCAATCTTAACTCCTATCAATATTATTGCAGCATCCAGTCATTCAGATTTTTCCTTGTGCCTTCTGGCGAGTCGCAGTTGTTGTTTGTGGTTACTCAACACTTGAATTTGAATCGATGCAGATCAAGCAAAAACATAAAAGAGAAAGGGGGGAAAAATCCATAGCTGTAAATTTTATTTTGCTTTCTTTGTAATCAATTGCAGGCTGTAATAAAATTTTAAATATGATGCTGTCAAACATTTTCCATTCTCGGAAAGTATTAATAAGCTGCATAAAAAAAGAAGTGGGCCAAGAAAGATATAAATGTATCAGGGAGAGCAGTAGCTTTAGCATTGTTATTTATATGTTATATAACTTTTTAATATGATAAAAGGATGGAGAAAAACAATGCTATAATCCAGGTAGCGTTTACTTTAGATAAGTCATTAATAATAATTTTGGATGAAATTTTTTTTTTACATGCCTTATGCCATTTATTCACCACATCACTGCATACAGTTTGTAAAATCGATGCATGCATCAATATTTATTAGAAGGAAAAAAACAGTTATGTATACTTATTTATAAAATTAAAAATCCATTGACTTGAAACATTTGCTGTATTGAATATTTTAGCAAAAGCACTCAATTTCAGTATTTTGCTAGTTACATAGAATGGGGACCCTTTATCTTAGAATTGATCGATTGTTATTGAGTAGTTGTTATAAAAAAGATGATTTGTACTGGTGTAAGAAGAGATTGATTGTTATTAAGAATGATAAAAAAAAAATGGGCAGGATGCTAAATTTCGTAAGAGGATGGAGTGATATCAAAATTGCAAGATAAAAGTAACTATACATGTCTTCCAATTGCATGCTTTTTCATCTGCAAGATGTGTAATGGATTTCAAATTATCGTGCCAATTAAATGTTTATCATGTGAACATGATATGACTGCATTGCATGCTTCCATGTCTTCATATTAGAAAATTTATACGAACCACATAAACATTTGATTGCAGATTTCATGAAAACAAATTCTGCTATATAGCTGGTAAAAGGTCAAAGAGAAAAAATCTATCGCATCAATAAAAGGATATCTATTCCAAATTTGTTTATTAGTAAAAGATTGTAGTGCACAATAAACACTTTTTTTTGGAGGGGGGGGGGAGAAAGATAGAAAGAATTATACCAAAATATACTCAAGTTTGAAGTGAGGAACATTTATTAAAAAAATTTCTCCAAATCAAATTTAATGTTTTATCACATAAGCTTATTACATACAGTTTTCAAATCCAAATAGATATTCAAATTGCGGAAATTTTCAATCGACCACCTGCCATGTAAATCGAGGGTTGAACGTAGTTGCATTTGCACTGTTATGAAATTAACTAAAAACATCGAGATTGTTTTAAAAGCCATATATATTCCTTCTGATAACTGCCAAATGTCATGCTCAAATTGCTATTCATTTGAAGCCGTGCATCTATTTTACATGTGTAACGAGAATCTTTTTTTACTTGAACGAGCATGTGATACAGATATTGGAGATATTTTTTCACTTCACTTTTCGTATTGCTCATCGTTTATAATATTAGTATTTTAGACACTTATTTTCTTTTATTTTAGCCGTCATCGGGACTACTTAACGATGTATTCATTTTTGTCAGTGCCATGCGGAAACAATTTTACACTTTTTGTGTTTGCATTTGTCTTGTGTTATTGCTTTTATTATTATTACTGAATTATACTATTGTTTGTAAGAAAAGATAATAAATTTTATTATAAAATTAGGCAGTTTGTTTATATGTATTTTTATATTAAACGCTATTCGATTTTCAGCATTTGTATTTTATTATAGGTCATCTGATGAAATTATGAGAGAGAAGGGAAAGTGGTTAGAAAACCTTGTTTAGTTGATATTATTTTAAGAAAATGTGGATTAAAAAATAACGAATCTCTACATTAAAAAAATATTGCACAGAAATGGCTTATATACTTTAAAAAAATTTAAATATCATCTTCTTAATGAAACATATTTAGTCTATTACATTTTTTTTCTTCATTTTAATAATTTCTTAAATATTATTTCCAACATATAATTGAAAAAATTTTTAGGAGAAGTCCACAATATTCTTTATACCATGTTCATCAGAATGCGCAAGGTTTTCTCAAATGACAGGTTGCTGCATTGTGTGCATTTTGCGTTCGTGCTTTCAATATGGTAAGGTGTGCGCAAAGGCAGTTATCAAAACGATGATTGTAGAGAAGTGAAACATCGCATTTTTCTCTTTCCAAATTTGGCGTATCTCTTTCCCTTTTGGAAAAATATTTTTGTGTGAAAGCAAATTGGAAAAATCCAGCTGCAAGGGGCTCACATAAACTTTTGGTCTTTAAAATGTATAACTATGTTATAACATATAAATATATAACTGTTATAACAATTATACATTTAAAATTATGCACCATTTTTACGTTTGCTGAATAAAATTGGTAAAATGGATTATATTAATATATATTATAAGGGAGAAAATTCTTATTATTTTTATGAAGACTGATAATAAGCTGATAAGTTACTAAGCTGAATAATGTGGCTCTATTAAGGAATAAGAGCTGTTGGAATCGATAATATTCTCTAACAATTACATATTTATATTTTTAATTCATTAATGGTAAAAAATAATACAATAAAAATTATCAGAATATCCACAAAGAGCAAAATTATTAATTAACCATAAAAAATACCACTTATATGCACTAAATGATGCAAACATAATGAAACCCAATTGATATCTTGTTTCAAATTTTGAGGAATAAACAGAATATGATTATTCTGGTATATATCACGAAGCAAATAACTGAAGATTCACGAAAAATTAATCAAATATCTGGCATACCTTGTTGTGTTTGTTGAGTTTGAAATCTTTTCGACGAATACTATCCTTCGCTTTCGTAGATTTTCCTATCTAGGCGTATTAAAGTTAGAAATTCTGGACCCAGTTTTGCAGTTGCAGTTATCTCTGTAATTTGGAGCGTTTTCATTATGACGAGGAACAGATGACACAGTTTTTAAAGAAAATCTGTGAAATAAAAACACATAAATTGCACTTGCAGAGAACGGCGAGGAAAATCTAATAATGGAATGAAGGATATTGAGAACCGTATCTGCCGAACCGATGGAAGTGATGAGGAATTGGAACCCTGATTCCAGTGAAGTTCTGCTTTAGCATTCCATGGTTACGTTCTACTTCAGCTATATTGCAGTACAGCTCGGCCGACTAACCAACATTAGACTGGCACGATTGCAACAATTTAGACTCTTGGCAGAACTGCCCGAAAAAGCATTGGACCTTCTCAACAAATGCATACTCAGATGGAAAATCAAGCTCAACATTATAAAAATGGAAGCAAGCATTTTCTCCAACAATTGTATTACTGTCCTCAAAAACTAAATGCATAACATTCCTAATCCGTGGATAAATTATATAAAATATTTCAGAAGGATCTTGCATAAATCCCTCACATCATCCGCTCTCACATCAGTTATGTCAAAAACTATTTCAATTAAGCCTTTAGAATTTAATATTATGTAATCTTCTGAGAAGAAGCTGCTCATATACATATCTTACCTCCTACCAGTTACAGCAAATACGTCTTAATTTGGGCTGTAATAGCCAAAAAACCAGTTTTACCAGACGGAAGTAACAAAATAAAATTATCCACACAATAATTAATACCAAAAGAATGAAGATCTTAGGAGAGCCCTCAATACACTATCTTTAAAAAATGTGTCATTAAACTAATTAATCAGTTTTACAGTAATATATATCAATCATTTTCTTTTCCTGTAACTCCTCTACTATTACTATGCTGCAGAAAAAAAAAAGGGCCAAATCCCTTTTAAACAGGTGATCTACTTTTGCAACGAGACAATCTTTAATCTCTCCCAATCCCAGTTTAATTTTTAAAATAAAGCCTTTATATTCATTAAAAATATGGCTTATTATTTATGTCATTTCTAGTGGCTGTTCATCCATTTAGGCTGCAGAGTTGTGTCACCACATGAAATTATGTCTAAAAGCTTGTTTTCAATCGAACAACTGAAATGGGAAGATAAAAATTGGAAACGAAGAAAGAAATTGAATTGAGAAATAAGAAATACACAAGCTAGGGCTGCTCTCCTAACAGCGCTTGAAAGCACTGAAATTTGTTCACTGTACAATAGTGGGAGGCAAAACCTATCGATTGTGGCGATGAATCGACTGCTCTTGCCACATCTCAATGTGAACAAAAACTATTTGCTGATTCTATTTTTACGTCTCCCGCTCATTTAAGGTTCCCACTTGCTTCCCTAATCTTCCTTGCCTTCTTGCTTCTAGCATTATTTTTTTCTGGTTTTCACTTTGGCACTACCCCCAAAGGAAACCCATTCGCTATAATAAACTTTTCCAAAAATTCTTTCTTCTTGTAATAATTGGTTCTAGTTTTCGCCTTCATACTACGCCAAAGGAAACTGATTCGTTATAATACACTTTGCAAAATTTCTTTCTTCTGATATTATTTGACTCTGTTTTTCACTTTGGCACTATCCCGAAAAGAAACCCATCCGCTGTAATATACTTTGCTAAACATTCTTTCTTCCAATATTATTTGATTCTGTTTTTCGCCTTCACACCACGCCAAAGGAAACTCATTCGTTATAATACACTTTGCTAAAAATTACTCATCAGGGAAAAGAAAACATTTTTCTAAAATACAGTTTAGATGCAAATACAATTCAAAATTTGAGCTATTTATAGGCAAGTTATTTGTAAAGTACTCTTGTGTTCTCTTAAATATTTTCCGTAGCACTTTTTGTTACCAAACTGAATGGACTCCACTGGATATTTAATAAAATCCTTGATTCAATGATCTTGGCCTCATTATTAAGGGTTAAAAAAAACGTAAAAAAAATTGCAAACAAATAATATTGAGAACTTTTTTAATTAAAAGACTAAAATGCAACATAACAATATTTACAATGACATTCAATCTCCATTCATTGCATCAAAAAGTTTTTCCATCAGATGAGGAGTTTGTATTTAACTGTTTTATATCCAAAAAACACTTCGATACTTGCATGCACAGATTTTGACTCGATTGATTGTAAATCTATGTATAGTTTTTCTTTCAAGCACACAAAATGATTCTAAATTTGTTCATCGGCAAGGCACTCGTTTGGCAAATATATATATCGGCAAAAATACAATGCATCTGAAATATACTATTTCTAAAAATAAGTTAATCTAGTTAAAAATATTAGGAGCAAGTTAAAATCTACCGATTTTTCTTAAATTACATAAAAGCAGTACTATTAAACATTTAATACATAATGCAATAGTTCTATGAATGCAAGTTCATTTATATGAAAGGTAAGTAGAATACTGATGTGCACTGTGAATTAATTGTATTCATTCAATTTAAAAATTATCTATAAAATATTCAATTGTTTATGAACCTTTTTCCTCTCAGCGATTGGCACATGCTTAGTTTCTTTCTAAAGTAAGTCACTGAAGTATTCCATGGTGAAACTCCATTTTTCATGTTTTATAAGTCACTGATCATCAAAGATGAACGCAATCCAGAGAAATACTAATAACAACGCAGGTGAAGTATTCACAACATATAGACTAGCTAGAACAGGAGATGAACAGAAAGCTGATGATGAAAATGAATTTTCTTT